>CM057819.1:71409526-71669526 GCA_030067965.1 Latrodectus elegans
GAAGAAATTATGAAATTGCGATATATTTCTTAAATCCAGAGCAACTAGGGATATTGATTTTTTGAAATTGATTTCTGAGGAAACATTTCCAAATAATTACAAATTAATTTTGTATTTGAAATTATATTTTGGATCGACATATCTTTGCAAAACTGCTTTTTCAACCATGAATTCCATAAAAACCAAACATCGGTCACGTTTAACAGATAAACATTTAATATCGTGCTTACGCATTGCAATAAGCTCTTACCAGCCACAATATGATACTTGTTGCAGATATACAATTGTAAATTTCAACTAAATGAAGTGAATAAGATGGTCAATTTTCGATAAATGAATACTTTTATTATTTTCATCAGTAAATTATTATTTTGTAAATATTAAGTTTTTTTTAGTTTTTTTTTTATAGAAATTAGATAATTTACCATTTTTTCTTGTTAATGTAAATAAATATATGGACATGTATATTACATTAATTTAGCTCTGCCATTGGTGGACCGCCTTCGATTTTTTAAATCTGAAGTAGACTAAGGATCCCAAAAGTATGGCCACCCCTGATCAAACCCATAGCTGCCAACTCTACTGATTTTATTGGGAAACTCCTGATTTTTTTATCATTTGTCATGATTTGCCAATAATGTATGAAAATCTATTGGTTTTTGGCAATTTCACCCGAAAATTTGTCCTAAAAGAGTCTATTGAGTTATTTTATTAGCTTAAATAGTCAACAGATGACACACCAATATAATTATTAAAATGTTATCATATAATATCATGAAAATGTCTTCCTCTGAATTTCTCAAACCCCATCTGTTCACTGTGTAGGATGACACTTTAACTATTTAGTTCCAAAAACTCCTACGAGTTGGCAGTCATATAATCAACATTTAGATCAAGCACAAAGTGCCTGTTTATATAAGCAGTTCACACGCACACACACAATTATGCTGAATATTACTAGTTATTTTTAATTTAGTTATCAAAATATTAGTGACACTGAATTATATATTATTTTATAAGTTTAATATTTATAAATTACTCTAGAGCAGTAAATGTTGCCCTCTAAAATAAATATTGGGGCATAAACATTGATGTTTATTTTACATATAGTACATTCTTTGATTTTTTATTTTCCTTTATGAGGTTGACGAATATTTTATTCAAATATTAAGATTAACACAAAATGCGTTTAGCGTAAATCATTCTCAGAATGTATAATCTAAAGAGTAAAATTGCCCTTTTGTGGCTCTACCGTTTTAAACATTCAAGCAAAAATGTTGCTAGTAAGTGTCTCCAAATTTTTTTCTCCAAGGTTGGCTGGTATACAAACAATTTAATTCCTCAAGAGATTATAATGGATAATGGTGCCTCTATATATGTCACTAGAAAGAAACCATAAAAATTGCAATCCAATCCATCATCTATTAGTGTTGAAAGTGGTTGAGATCAACCCTAAAATCTTCCTTATTTTGAAAAGGGCAATCATACTATTAAATCATGAGCATGTGATTTCACATTCTCTTATCTGTTTGAACTAGCCTTGTCGAAAGTGAGTCTAGATTGACAAAGGCAAATACTTCACGTCTGTTTTATTAGAGGAAAATGTAAAGAAATATAAATGCTTTAAATTCCCAATTTCAATGTGTAATTTTTTAAATTTTAAGTAAATAATATCTTTGTAATTTAACTGAAAATTCCAATTTCAAATTTGCTTTACTTGTTAAAATTAGAGCTTAATCATATCTCATTCAAAGTTTTCCTTTAAACTTAGCCTTTTGAGATTCACTTTTAGCATTATATGGATCTGGTTTATACACATAAATATGAGATTCTGATAGATTTCCCATTGTTACTTCAAAAGTGTATTATAATTTAGAAGCTAGGTTATCAAACAGAATCTCCTAGGTCTTGGTTGAGATGTTAGTTTACTTAGAGGACATTGTGACCAACACCACCACCTGCTCTTTTATGCACTTCAATCATTGTTGGACTTTTCTAACTAAATGCTGTTATTATTTATCCCACAATATTTAACAGGAGAGTAACTCTTGAGAACCAATGAAATTAAAATATTCATATGAAGATGTCATTGTTATTGTGTATTGTTCATCAATGGTGGGACTATATATTGTAAATTAGAGTATATTTCTACTCTAATTTACAAGGTTCAATGAAGAAAATTTTTCACTTGAAAATGTGTAGCCAGACACAGTTAAAGGAGCATTAACTAATTTTTTTATTAATATGTAATTTATTTAATAAAGAATCCCATACTTTCATATGATATTTTTGATTTTTACTTGGTATTAATATTATTTACACTACCTTCATACAATTTTCCTTCTACTTCAGAAATCTAGTCTTCAAATTTTTTTCACTCAATAACACTGCTTCAAAATCCAGATAATTTCATTTCTAAATTATTGATACTCAGCTATACAAATTTGGTCTACTTTATAGTTTTCAAATTCTATTTTATATGAATGTAAAATAAAGTGAAATGCATTTTCCAAACTTTTAAATTGATTGAATCTCTCCTTAGAGAGAATCTTGTTTTATTTCAATCATAATCATTAAATATATTTTAATTGCATTTTCTTGAATATCCACTAAGTATGCAAAAATTACTGTGTTTTGAAAATGTTTTTGTGATTGAGGAAAATATTTCATGATTTTTTGTTTCCAAATCTTTAGTAAAGATGTCAAGTTTTGTCATAAACATTTTAATATTTTCAAACATCTAAAACAATTAGTCCATGCCATTGAAAATTTTTGTTCACTTCATTATAATTCTGAATAATTTCTCATAAAAACATTAAATTTTTAACCAATGTATAAATGATAATTCATTGAAACTATTGTCTTATTCAATTAAAAAGAGAATTTATTCTAATATCATTACAAACAGATTAATGACTGGACAGAATGCATTGCAGAATATTGCATATTGAAATACTTGATTATTGGCATTCAGTTTCTTCTAAGAATTGTACAAATTTTCATTTATTAAGGGCTCTTGCGTTTGTAAAATTGATTTTTTTTATTGCAACTGACATTACATTGGAAAATATTTTTAAATCACACTTCGCACATAAATCTTGCTGGTATATTATACAATGATATTCACTCACAAAATGTGAAATATTTGGCTTAAGATACTGAGTAAATCCAATGTTTTTCCCTACCATACAAGGTGCACTGTTTGTTGTTACAGAAACTATTATCTGAAAGTCAATAACCATTTCTTAAAATGTACTATCAAATTCTTTAAAAATATAAAGAACGGTTCACTTTCCTTTCAACATCATTAGTTTTATTAGCACTTCTTTCATTCCCCCCCCCCTGAACAAAAATTGTTAATATTTTGAATAACCATTTACACCATTACTCTCATCTAAAACAATTGAATATCTTGTATATAAATGCTATGGAAGTCTCTTTCTAGAAACATAACTGAACATATCGTTATAAAATGGTATCTGCTTTAGCTTGTTGATTTTTTTCATAAAATGTAATTTGATTAAAATTATAAATTTTATTTAATATTTTAATAACACTTTGGTGTGTGCTTTATTTCAAATACTACAAACATATTTGTTGTCATTTGAGAGAGCTGTAATGATCAAACTGAAGAAATTTGACAATATTTAAATTGCATTTGTGTCAATGCAGTGCTTGAAAAATTACAAATAAAATATAAATTATCCACACAAATTAGAAAATCTAATTAAATCTGTGTAAATAAATTGCCTAACAATCATGGGTCAGTTCAAAAGCTTGTGTAGGTCTATGTCTGACCCATGAGTCATAGGTTTGCCATTACTGGTGTAGTGAGTTTCTAGAATCATATAAAGATACATGTCTGATGTTTTAATTTCTAGTTATAAAGGTTGGTTTTATGTTGAAGAACAGTATGAATCCAACCAAGAGAAAATTTATTTGAAAGAATAATAAGAGATCCATCACACCAATATACACCTAGATGGCAGATCTTTTCTCCGAATCTTACTCTGAGATTTATTTGATATGCATCAAGATTTGTCCCTCAACAAAAATGCAGTCTTTTTTCTTTATATAGAGTGCTCCAATCATTCTGCAAAATCAAAAAATGTTTGCATTTATAACTTAATATGGTAGACACTTGTTTTTATGAACATGTAGGAACCAGTAAAATAATTCTTAAAATAAAAATTCATTAAATAGAAAATTTTTTATTAGATTAATAAGAACTGATTATTTTCATCCAACTATTTTTTCTTTACAAATAAAATTCTATTAAGAATTATTAAAAATATACTGTAAATAAACATGTGCTAAATAAGATTCCCTACTTAAAAGCAACACTTTCATTTTATTTTTCTGCTTTCTAAAACAATAAACACAGTGGCACAACAACCTCCATGAGGCCAAGACCTGAATTGGCCATATTTGTTTTCTTGTTTGAGGGCTTTGGGGTGTGAAGCATATTTCAGTTAGATGGTCCACCTAACATGAAACCTACAATCTTTAGTTTCCAAGCATTCTTAGCACCCAGTTTTATCGATTCTCTAAAGAAATGAAGGGCTGATATTACAATTTTCTTTAAAGCTCAAACTGTCT
Source organism: Latrodectus elegans (assembly GCA_030067965.1). Lineage (NCBI taxonomy): Eukaryota > Metazoa > Arthropoda > Arachnida > Araneae > Theridiidae > Latrodectus > Latrodectus elegans. Next base: position 71,414,126 of record CM057819.1, read on the forward strand.
GAATTTAAATTTTTGGAGCTAATTGTCTGATGCTTTGAAATCATTATGTTCAGCTTTATAGCACAACAGGTGAATTTCTCTTTAATGACATTAATATCAACAAGAATGTTTCTTCCACTCATTTTTTTTAGCCAAGCAGGCAAAAATTTTTCCAGTTCAAATGCCTCTACAATATTTTTGTGAGATAGCCCTTTTGAAGGTACTTTTTCCTTTTTCAAGGATTTTTTTATGAATTTTTAATGTTGTTGAAAGGTTGTTCTAAATTCAATATATTTTGGTAGCTTTCGTCTTTTAATGTTTCTTTATTTTTAAGAATTTAATTTGTCTTCAACTGATGAACTTGTTTGTTTCTTCAACTGCAATAAATCTTAAATGAAACTAATTCATTCTCTCTCTCTCAAGAAACAAAACTTCATAAATTATGTTGCTTAAAGGAAGCTAAACCAACTATGGAACAACATAACTCGAACTTTTATAGAGTTTTTCTCCTTTCTATAAATTAATGTACCGGAAGGATAGGAGTCTAATTCAGCAATACTGTTCTTTCCCATCAAATGTGTAATATCTAAGTGTCTTCGACTATGGTTCTGTCTATTTCTGATTGATCTAATTACCACTTCATAGCTTAAGAATGAATTGAGTTCTCAGGCAGGTTTAAAAAGGATAAAAAAAATTTTAAAAATATCAAAGAATAAACTATTTTTTAGAAACAAGTTTGTAACAAAGTTTGCTAAATTTTAATTCGCAAATGGAAGCTATTAGTTCATAGGACCATCAGTGTTTGTGAAAACAAGCATCTGCTTTATTAGTAATAATCTCTAATATTCTTACTCCTTAAATTAGAGGTTTTAAATCCTCATTTAAATGCCTATTATTAAAATACTACTTCTAAGTTAATGTCAGTCTCCTATTAATGACAATAGTTGACTCTAACATTCTAAGCTCGGATGCTTAAAGTGATTTTCAATCTATTTAAAATTATAAGTATGGGTCAAATTTGTTTGCATATGCGAAAAGTAACTGTAGAATGAGAAATGAATCAATTAACTAATATTGTTTTTATTAATTCTTGAAAAAATATTTTTTATGAATCTTTTAATATAAAATTAAGACTATTTAGAAAAGTTTTATGAGTTGAGCTTTTTCAAACTACAATATATTGGAATTTTTTAGTTTGAATCTCATAGTAAAATCTTGTATTTTAATGAAAGAATTTTTCTAAAATAAAAGACTAAATTACTTTTGATAAAACAGTGAATCAAGCCTTCAGTTTTATAACAACAAAATAATTTCTTTTGCATATGTGAAGACCTATTCTTCTTAAAATTGGGTTTGTATGTCATTGGGCACCTCTGACCTATAATATTACATTTCTATTTATATTCTTAAATTGTATCTGTATTAATTTTGTGTGTATATTGGTAACCATTTTGTTGTATTAAAATTATAATGAAGAATCATATACTTATCAGCATTTCTCTAAATGATTTAGTCATTTAGGTTTTGCTATATTAAACTTATAAATATGTATTTTTCAATTTTAATTTTGTAACAATTTGTTCAGTAATAAAAATACAACTTAAAATTATAACTTTATTTTAAGTACCATTTAAAGTTATATATCGCTTTTTCTGTCTTGTTACGTTTTTAAGCCATTTTAGTGTTTTTTTCGTGGAATTAAAATAAAATACAATGGAATTTATATAACTACATTGAAATTTAGTAAGAAGTTTTCTAAAATTATGTAATGTGTTAACTATTTATCATATTCACAGATATATTTCAAAATGAGATCTATGTATCAGATAAATTTGTCTCATCATTAATTTGTCTAATAATTAAAGTAAAATTGTAATCATATTTCAATTTAAATTATGAATGTTTTGGTATAATAGATTATAAAATAATAAATATTTAGTAATATACTTTTTTTTTTTATCAACATTTGAGCTCTTTAGTTTTAGTCTTGAAAGAAGATTCGATTTGCGAAGTGAAACTCATTTAAATATATTGTCAAGAAAAAAGCCATATGATACAAAAGCTTCTGTGTGTGATCAACTATTCCATTTGTCTAATATTTTTAGATGTATATGGCCCTACTAGATGTTGTAATGTTTATTTTTATGACAATATATTTGAGAAATGACCAAAAAATATTGTAAAAAAATGTTGATTTGCAATTTTATTTGAAGTAATCTACTATGAATAATTAATGTGATTTTGCAGACATACAAAATATTGCTTTTTAACTATACAGTATTGTGCTATGTTAATTGTGATTAAATTATACTACACTTTTTATAATTTACTTTGCAATTATTTTAATTTTTTATGTCTTAGAAATTAAATGGTAAAATAAAATTGATTAGAAAAATTTAAAAAAAATTTTTAACTGAAAAAGTAGAGTCCTTTAATTACTTTTATCAGATGGGCATCATCATCAGTGTATGTTCTGCATGTTCTCAATTTTAATTGATATTCATAGTTAAATTACAAAATAAAAAATTGAGAAAAAATTTTTTAGAATTAAATGATGCACAATTTAGGGATAGCTTGATTAATTTTTTTTATGTTAGATTATCTTTTTAACTACAGATAGTGCAGAAATTTCAAAATGAGCTCTAATGATATTTAACTCTTTGTACTCAATTCTATTAGATACCATATCTACTGTTTTTTGTTGATCAGTAATTTTTGACATAGTTTCACTCACTTCTGGCTTCAAACTAATGAATTATAGGAATAAAAATGACTGAGATTGCTAAGTTTCTTTAGTCTTATAGCAAATAGAATATGAATATTCTTTTGAGTTTTATTCTATTGTGCTAGTTATCAGTTTTATAGGTTATCGATATGTTTTACTGTTCTTATTTAAATGATTTTATTACCAATTATGTAGTCTGAAATTCTCCAATACTATATATATATATATATATATATATATATATATATATATATATATATATATATATATATATATATATATATATATATATATATATATATATATAATTTTTAAAGAAAAAATTGCAAAATTTTTGAAGTTAAGTGTGAAATTTGAAATTTCTTTTTTTTAATATCTTTTATATTTAGAAACTAATGCTATGAATAAAAGCTTATTATTTATTACAAAAAAAATTTTGTTTGTATCTGGTTAAAGGAGGGGGGAAACAGCACTTGGGAACTTTGTTTGAGAAATAAACTTCAAAACTTCATTGACTTCTGCTTTCTCATCATAATAAAATGGTAAGTGAATTTCGTGTTTTGCTTTTAATACTTTAATACAAATATCTCTTGACTTTATTAAAGTCTTTGAGCTCAGTTTTATTTATTTCATTTCTTTGATGTTTATTTTTATTGAAATTTCTTTCTGAGTTCAATGGTAAATTACTTAAATAGCAGCTTTATAGTTAATGCATTTTTCTGGTATCTTCAGTTTTTTTCTTTCAACTTGATCATGAAGATATAAACTAAATATTGTAGGTAATACTGTACTATACTCAATTTTCTAAAAAATTAATAATATCAAATGTGCTGTAATGCTTTTTAATAGAATGTATCTGCTTTATAAATGCAGGGTTGAAAAACAACTTCTGTTGCATATTGATTAATAAGGAAGATTATTTTTTTTAATAATAATTTAAATTAAGCATAAAAGAAAATTTCTTTGAAAAAGTTCATGTAGATTAATAAAATTTGTAAAATTATATTTTTTGGCTTTGGCTTTCTATAAATTTTAAAAAATTATATCATTAAAAATTTTAATACTAGATACAAAATACTTGTATTAAAGAGAATGATTTAGGTTGAATACACATTTATGCTTTCATTCACTCTGAAATCAGTTTTACCATTATTTTAGATGAATTGCTTTTTGCAGTGGCTGATAAATCTTTTTAAAAAGGGATCGGGATACTTTATATTGAGTGATTTAGTAATCCATTTGCTTAGTTTGCTTCTAGAAGTAATGTAGCTTTTATCTATAGTGATAAACAAATATTTTAGAGTATTTGTGATTTAATAATAATAATTATAATGAAGGAAATCAATTTATATTTAAATGGATGTCTTACACAGCAGCATGATTATCATTTCTGTAATTATCAAGAATCTATTTAAATATATTATAAGAATTTAAATTGTCTATGGACTAGAAATTTAAAATTACTTTTTATGAAAAAATGATAAAAAACTTTGGAACTTATTTTATGAAAAACTTTGAGAAAAAAGTAATAGAACATTTTTGTGTAAATTTTGAATATCAGTTAATAAATATGAAACTTTAAAATGGTTTACCGTCTTAGAATTCATAAAGTACATTTATTTTGATTGTCTAGTGATAACAAAATAAATAAAGTAGCTAAATTCTTATATAATATGAAGTATAAAAATAATAACTTTTTAATTATAAAAATGGATTATCTTTTGATAAAAATTGATATAGAGCAATAAAATTTGTCTTAAAAGATTGTGTTGATGCTTTAAAATTGCAATTAATGCTTTGATATTATCTTCAAAAATGGTGAAATAAATATTATCTGGAAGTTTGTATAAATATTATAATAATCAATTTATATAAATATAGGAAATAATGAGAAAAGAGCAATTTTTTTCCTAATGAAATCAAATGTTTATAATTTGCAAAATTTACAAGTGAAGAATTTTCTTTATGGTAAAATGTTCTTAAAATGTATTAAATTTAATATATATTCTTACTTATTTTATTTCACCCCTCCCCCTCCCGTTTGGTCCTCGATTTCCTTAGGGTCAGCAATGTGATGGATGTCGTCTGACTTCGTCAGATATTTGGAGGATAAGCCACAACAACTGATTTTATCAAAGTAATCTGAAGTCATTAAATATTCTTGTAATCACGCAATTTCTCAAATGCAGAAATATTTCATGTTCCTTTATGCCCATGTTTATTATAAATTTCACAAGTTTTTCTCAATAGTTAAAAACAGTCTATCAACAAAATTGCAATAAAATCAAATGTATAAAATTAATAGTTTTTTGTCAAAAAGAAAAAAGTATAATTGAACTAAAAGCTAAAATAAATCATTTCTAAGTAACATTTTTATTTTGTATAATTGATATAAAGTAAACTTTGTAAATTGATGTAAAATAAAATCATATGTATGAAAGGAGGGAAAGATCTCTTTAAATATATTGATTTGTCAACAAATGAAAAATTCTTTTCTAAAATTCTATAAATGTTTTTAAAGACAGGGAAATATTTTGTGCTTTTTTATGTACTGGTCTATTTTAGATCCAAGCATGTTATTATGAGAATGTACTAGAAAGGTTTTGGTTTCATTTAATATCTCATGAATTTAATTTATTAATAAAAATTAATAAAGGAGGGATATTTTTCTATTTTTAATTCTAAAATTTCCATAAGTATTTTAAAATAATTCAGTTAAAGTTAATCATGACAGTAGCTTTATCTGAAATTTAATTGGTCTTCATTACCAAGTTTATCATTCTGATCACACAATTTGGGTACTACTGTGATAAGAGACTGGTCACCCTTAGAAAGCTGAAAACTTATGTGATCAAGCTACTAAACACAAATTTCTAAGAGTATTTTCACTCAAAAATCATTACATTTATTGGTTAAAACTTTTTGAATAGTACTTTACTTTGCCTAAAGAAAATGAAATTGTTTTTCTCAATCAGCTCTTCTTTAATGTACCAAATGCTAATTCCAGACATTATTGATGAACAGTAAAATATAAAGGAAAATATCAAATTTTGATTTTAATGTTTAATATGTATTTGTGCAAAGAAACGTTAATGAAAAGTTGCAATATATTTTTCAAAAAACACAAGTTTAGTGCAAATGAATTTTGTTTAAAAAAACATAAAATGGTCAGTATTTTACTTTAAAATTTTCTGTCTTAGCATATTTTTTAAGTGGCACTCTTCATTTTATAAGTTAGAAATCAATTTTTTAAAGATTATATCATTTTCTGAGTTTTTAAATTTTTAATAAGGAATGCATTTTTAAATCGTAAAGGAAATAGCAAGTTTTTTATGCTCATAATTTGTTACACTAACCATTTTCAATTGAAACCAAAAATTTGTAAATTCAGTTTATTTCTAAAGTGTAAAAGGTCTTCAAATAAATAATTGTTCAATCTTTGTTTATATTTAGGAGAAAAAAGATGCATAACTGTATAATTATAAAAGTGTAATTGAGAAATAAGCTGCAAGGCAACAAAAAATGTATAGAAATAAAATAATTTACAAACTTTTATTATTAAATAGATATTAATTATAGGATCTTTTTTCAATTGTTAAAATTATTATTGATTTAAATAAATGTTTATTATTGGAATTATATGCAAAATATTTTGTAATTAGTTTCAGAAACAATTATTGATTGAGTTGTTGTCATTGATACATTATGCTCTAAATCAGAGCCAATGTGCTCAAAATACAATTTTAATATTTTACAGTTTTTGTTATAATGACATATTCTTGTCAAAGTTCAAAGTATTGGGCTAATTAAATTTAGGACAATATCGTAAGTGTTATTTGTAGAATACACCTTTTAATTAGATTTTAAGCTTTGACAAATTAAATGCCCATATCTAATACTCTGTTAGTTAAATGGCTACTTTTATTTTCTAGAAATTTTCTTCTACTTTTTAATTTTTTCTATAGATATCCAATAGATATCAGAATAAATTGACCATTTGAATAATAGTGTCACAATACCAAGTTAAATTGTAATTTAGCAGTATTGTATCAATATTATATTTACTGTGTACCAATAAATGTTACTCATTAACAATTTTAATACATTAAAATTTGATGCTCATCAGTTTATGAAACTTTGTCTTTACTTTATTAAGCTAAAAATAGACACATTTTATCAGTCTTTCTTTTAAGACTTTTTAAATCTTTACATAACTATGTAACTGCTATATCTGTTTTAAGTACATTTTTGTTTGTATTATATCTTAATAATAGTTACAGATTCACTTTAAAATTCCCCATAAAATATATGTGTGTGTAGGCTTTACTTAAATTAAAGAAATTGATTTTGTTTGAAAAACTGGTTTCATGGTTTTTTTTTTTTTTCTGAAATATATTGGATGATAAATTACTTCACTGTATTATATATTAATTCTTGATCTTGAAATAAGTGAAAAAAAATTTTGCATGTTAGGAAATGGTCCAAATATATATTTTTACTTTTTAAACCCAAAGAAAATATGCAGTTTTGTCTTGTTAGAGGAAGTGGAAGAAAATGTTTTATTTAAATATGAAATTATAAATAAATTTATTAAATGTATTTCTTTATTTAGTTTATTTATTTAAAAAGCTGTTTTTTAAACAATTCTACTTTAATTTTTAATCTTGAAATTAGATTATATGAAAAATTGACAACACAGATATATACTATTAAGCATTACAAATCTGATCAACTCATTATAATGAGGTACATAAATTAAATTGTATATTTTTGATATTGAACCTAATTGTATTTTTGAGCTTCAATCACTGTTTTAATTTGAAAATTTCAAAATTTATAAATAATATATATATAAATACATTTTTTAAAGCTTTGTGCCACATTTTTCATTAAGTTTTATTTACTAATTCCTTAAGTTTAAATTCATTAGGTATGATTTTACTGTCATTAGTTTTTTATTTGATTTCCAGTTTTAACTGAACTTAGACATCAACTAGAAGCATGTATCTGGATTATCAATTAAATCAATCTATGGAAAACAGGATTAATAAAACTTCATTAAGTAATAAAAATATTAATTGATAAAATGTCTAATGTATTCATAACAAGTCCATTGTAGTGCTAATTCTAAAAGAAAATTTTTGAAAAAAATTAGGGGAAAAAAATCTTTTTAATTTATTTTCTATATTTTTCTGTTCTTTATAATCATTAAAGTAAATATGAAGTATAAAATCTTAAAAAAATACAATATAATTTGTAAAATAAATTTATTCGTTAATGTGTGAAAGTTTATATTTATAACAATTAATATCAAAATAAAATAAGTATTCATTAGTATGTTATATTGATATGATTTATATAAAAATGTTATTAGATATGAAGTCAATGCCATATTTACTTTTTTTAAACCTAGTTTGGGAAAATTTCATGTTTGCTTTTTTATTAAAATTGCAAAGTAAAAAATTAAACAAAATTTATAATGTTAATGAGTGTTTGCTACTTAAATTTACACTAAGTGTAGAATTAAATTACTATATAAATAATGGTTGTTTTTTTTTTTAAAAAATTTTTTTTGGGTGTGTTATAGATTCTAGTTATAAGCTATTATTTCAAATATATATATATATATATATATATATATATATATATATATATATATATATATATATATATATATATATATATATATATATATATATATATATATATATATATATATATAAATATATATATAAATAAAGAAATTCAAAGCTATTTAAATTTGTTATCAAAAAATTAAACAGTATATAAGTTGTTATTTGAGTTAGTCAGTATTTTATGGTAAAAATACACATCATAAATAAAGAATTTGAGGATTCTGAAACAAAAAATTAAAATTGAGCTGAATTAAAAGTTTCCATTCTTTTTTCAGAAATTTATATGCTGGAAGATGTATATAAATTAAGCTTCAAATATTTGAGTATTACATTTTATATAACAGCTGCACAATATTTTTTAACCCATAAATTGATGCTGAAAACAATTAAGTAAATTATGGAACTATTGAATGGAAATTAAAATTAATGTTAGTAATTTAAAATTTTTAATTATTCTCAGAATTGTTATTGATTTTACACTGATGTGAAAATCATAACTTCTTTGATTACTTTTTGTCATTGCTTATTGCTCTTCTCTCTCAATGATAATTAAATAAAATTAAGTACCATTATGATTAATGGTACTTTATTTTATTTCAATTAATCCTTTACGTCTACTAAAAATATTTGCTTATTCAAACACTCGTTAAAATGTTTAAATATATAAAGTTTTTTTTTTATAAAGATAATTAAAAATTTTATTTTAACTATATTTTTTAATGTGTATAATATTATGATATATGGTTTAATGCTTGACTGGTAATTAATATTTGCTACTAGTAAATGTTAAATTTGATTTTTAGTTTAATAGATTTTGCTCTTTTTTTTATAGATAGATGCCTTCACTACAGAAAAAGAAATATGTAGGGTTCTTGCAATGATTGAAAGGAATGGAAGATGAATATGAAAGTTTTGATGGCTCTGAGCCTAAATCTCCATCAGCCATTGACTTTTATGATATTAGTGATGCATTGTCTGATGAAGAGGAAAATGCAGTTAAGACTTCTACTGATGAAAACCTTTCTTCATCAAGTGTTGGGTATTCTCGTTTTTGCTCTAAAGAAGAAGTTGATGTGGCAGTTCTTAATATTAATGGAATTAGCTCTGATAAGCCTCTTGCTGGAGTATTACCCGTCAAATATCAGGAAGCTGATGTTAAATCTTTTTTTCCTGACTATCATCCGCATAAAAAGTTAAGATTTCAAAAATTATTTGGTTTTGGAAAGCAATCAAACAAACCTGATATTTGGCGTAGTGTTAGAAAAAGGCAACAAGAAGAAAAAGCCCAGCAAAAATGCATGAAAAAAGATCCACCCAAAGAATGTGGAGTTGAATCTGATGAAGAGATAAAATTTATGCAAGATAAATCATATCCTCAACAAACAGCCGACCTGGAAAATACAGTAAATGGTAAGCCATTGAACAATCGATGGCGGCATGGCCCTTCAAAAATGTGGTATGATATGATAGAATTGCCAGATTCTGTTGAAACTTATGATTATGGCTTTAAGTTGAAAAAACCAAAATTAAGTGGTGAAGAATCTCCAGTTGATGATGTTCCTGATAATGCTTTATTAATGGTGAGTCAAAGTACTTGGGAAGATGATGTTATATGGGATGGAAATGATGTAAAAGAAGAAGTTGAGAAGAAATTTATCAGTTCAAGTAAAACTTGTGGTTGGATCCCTTATGGTCCCTTTCGGACAATAGCTAAGTTTCGTGAAAATGTAGATCGTTTTCCTTCTTTAACAGAAACTATGTCTAAAATTTCTTACAATAATAACATATCTCTTACAGAAATAAATTTTACAGAATGTATGTTTCCAACAGAAAATTATAAACTTCTCTATGATAATTGGGAAGATGATATAATCTGGGATCCAGAAAATATGTCAAGAATATCATTTCCTAAAGAAATAGAAATTAATGATCCTGATATTATTCTAGAAATTCCAGATGATAAACCTCCAGATGCTGAACCAGTTGAACAGGTAAAAGACCGTAAAGATAAGAAAGTTCGTCCAAATTTAAAAAAAGAGAATGAGGAAGAGGATACTAGTTCTTCTATTAGTAAAACAGATTTTTATAATATTTCTAATGATGAATATTATAATCCAAGAATGACCAAAGAAAATGCATTAAAATTAAACTGTGGTGGTTGTCTGTTACAGCATTCAATTCCTGCTCTTGAATTAAGATCACCTTATTTTCCTACAACTTTAGGCATAACTGCCTTGCAGCGTTATCATCGACCAACTTTAAAAATATATTCTCATGGTCCATTTGCTTATTTTGGAGATTTTCATGGTGTTTATTCTCTTTCAAAACACATTAAACATAAAGCAAAAGAAAGGCAAAGAGAACTTGAAGAATCTGGTGGAGGAGAAATGTTCTTTATGCGAACTCCAGCTGATTTAAGTGGACAAGATGGAGAATTAGTACTGTTTGAATTTTCAGAGGAATTTCCTCCATTGATGAGCCAGATTGGAATGGCATCAAAAGTAAGGAATTACTTTCGAAGAAAACCTGATAAAGAAACATCAATAGTTAACTATAAATTTGGTGAAATGGCATATGCTCATACTTCTCCATTTCTGGGCTCTCTGCAACCAGGTCACAGTCTTCAAGCTTATGAAAATAATATGTTCCGTGCACCCATATATGAACATGAACTACCATCTACAGATTTCTTAATAATACGAACAAGATATAATTACTTCATTCGAGAAGTAGAAACTATTTATACTGTGGGCCAAGAGCTTCCTCTCACTGAAGTTCCTACTCCCAAATCTGAAAAGGCAAAGAACTTAGTGAGAAGTTTTTTGAATGTTTTTCTTTATCGATCATTTTTGGAAAGTAAAGAAGATCCCCCAAAAATTAGAATGGATGTTATAAAAAAAGCATTTCCAGAAATTCAAGAATTTAGTGCAAGAAAGTGTTTGAACCAGTGTGCGTCATTTCAAAGAACTGGTTCTGACACCAAATATTGGGTCTTAAATGAAAATTTTAGACTTCCTTCTGAAGAAGAAATCCGTAAAATTATGACGCCAGAGCAGTATTGCACCTATTATAGCATGCTTTGTGCGATTCAGAGACTAAAAGATGCAGGTTATGGGGACAAATATGGAGTTTTGCCTGAAGAAGAAAATGAGTATTTCCAAAATAAAATAGATGATGAAATTAAAGCCGCACCCTGGAATACTACGCAGTCTTTTATATCTTCTCTTGAAAATAAATGTTTATTAGAGTTGATTGGAGCTGCTGATCCCACTGGTTGTGGTGAAGGTTTTTCATATGTTAAAGTTCCTAATAAACCTCAATGGTCCAAAGAGGAAAATAATCAGAATCCTACAAAACGACTTGTGAGAGGAACTGATGCTGACCTTAGGAGACTTTCTGTTTCTAATGCTAAAAAATTGTTACGAAGCTATAATGTACCAGATAAAGAAATTAAAAATCTCACACGGTGGCAAATTATAGATATTGTTCGTACTATGTCAACTGAGCAAGCTAAATCAGGAGAAGTTGGTGTTGTACCTAAATTTGCAAGAGGAAACTTTTACAGTCAGGCAGAGAATATAAGGCGATATAAAGAAGAATGTCAACGTATATTTGATTTGCAGAACTCTGTTTTATGTTCTAAGGAAGTTTTATCGACTGATGAAGATTCCAGTTCAGAAAATGACTCAGATATAGAAGAAATGGGAAAACATATTGAAAATATAATCTCAAATAAAAAAACTGCTGAAGAACTTTCACATGAGTCTGAAGAAGCTGAAAGAAAAGAATTAAAAAAATTAATAGCATCAAAACAACCATTGAAAGACCCGCAGAAAAATAAAGAGGAAAAATTGCCTGGCATTGAAGGAAAAATCTTGAAGATTTATCGAACATATAGACACAGCAATGGAACCAAATATGTACGAGTAGAAACTGTTAGACGTCCAGCAGTTATCCAGTTGTATACAAAAATAAGGGAAGAAAAAGATGAAGATTTTGTCAAAAGCTATTCTTTAGATGCAGAACAAAAAGAAGCTATTCGAAAAGAACGTAGACGTATCCAAGATCAGTTAAGAAGAATTAAGAAAAATGAATCAAAAGAAAAAGATAAGACAAATGAATCATTTAAGAAGAAAAATAAAATAGAAACTTCATTAAAAGTAAAGTGTGGTGCTTGTGGAGCCAGTGGTCATATGCGAACAAATAGAACTTGCCCATTATATCAAAGCACTACATCATTACCTCCTGTGCTGGTTGCGATGACAGAAGAACAGGAAGAAGAAGCTGCTGAACAAACCACTCTAAATGATCAGAATCTTGTTAAAGTTGATGAAACAAAAATTATTTTGTCAAAACGGCTTCTCAAACATGCAGATGAAGTTCGAAGAAAATCTTTAGTGTTGAAAATTCCTAAGGATACTCTGGTAGCTGCTAGAAAAAAACGATCCTATGAAATGGCTAATACAGATTATTTAAATACATCTAAGTCAACTAACCGTAAGAGAACAAATCCGATTGTATCTATCAGTTGCATATTTGAAAAACTCATTGGTCAACTTAAAGCATTACCAAATTCCCAACCTTTCTATCTTCCAGTCAATCCTAAGTTAGCTCCTAATTATTATAAAATCATTGACAAACCCATGGACTTAAGTACCATGAAAGAAAAAGTTCGTCAGTATAAGTACAAAAGTCGTGAAGATTTTATCAAAGATTTGCAGCAGATTATTGATAACAGCACCAAGTACAATGGTGCTCATAGTCTTCTCACTATGAATGCAACTTCAATGTTAGAACATTGTATAAAAGTATTTTCTGAAGAAGAAGAGAAATTGATGGATTTAGAAAAGGCTATTAATCCTCTTTTGGATAATGATCAGGTTGCATTTTCTTTTATTCTTGAAACTATTGTTACTGACCAATTACAATCAGTACCTAAATCATGGCCATTCCATAAACCAGTCAATAAACGAACAAAAGGTTATTATGATGTGGTAAAAAACCCTATTGATTTAAGTACTATTATAAGTTATTGTAAAGCTCACAAATATAAAACTAGACGAGCCTTTTTAGATGATGTTGAACTAATTTTATCAAACAGTGTACTTTTTAATGGACCTAATAGCCCCTACACTGCTATTGCTGAAGAAATTGTAAAGACATGTCATATTTCTTTAGATATCTATAAAGAGCAGCTGCAAAAACTGGAGGGAGGTTTACAGGGCTCTAATAACACTGATTCTCTTGTAAATAGTTCATCTTTTGTACGAAAGAAAATTAAAACTGATAAAAAGGAAAAAATTGACATAGATAAAACAGCTCATTCTTCAAAGTACAATGGTTCGCTTGATGCAGATTCATTTGTGGATGTGGAATCATTAGATAGCATTCCATACACTCGTGGTAAAGAATTAATGTTGTCTGATAATAGTGATATTGAAGGAGGTAGTGTCAAAAATTCACAACAATCAAATTCATATGCAGATGACTTGAATCTTTCTGAAAAGAGTGATGAAGAAGATGCAAATCCTACCTTATCAAACTCATTTTTGGATGACTTAAATATATCTGATAGTGATGAGGAAAACATGAATAATATAAATCCTTCTAATGAAAGCCTTGACTTGAGTAATTGTGATTTTGCTAGTCCTTCAGTGTCATCTAAAATTCAGAGCTTAATACCTATAAATGGCTTTCTTGAAACAGAAGGTACTGGTATTGAAACCAGTATTGATGTTCAGCAGCCTTATTCTCAGAATACCTGTGATAATATATGTGATGATTTACTTTTAAGTGAGAGTGATTCTGATGAAGAAATGCCAACTGAAAATGTATTACAATTTTAAGTTTCTCTTTCTTATTTATGTATAATTAGCTCTACATTGCTCATAATAATTCTTTATTGAAAGTTAGTGATTATTAAATTTTCCATATCCATAAATTATGGTGATAATTTTTTTAAACTCTGCCTGTCTCAATACTAATCTTCTTCTTTTTTTTTTTTTAAAGTTGATATTTATAATGTGGTGCTTATTAATGAAATTAACAGACAAAAATATTTTTTACCTTTAGAATGAGATCAAAATTTTTTAATAAAATGTATGGAGGCGTCATATATTCTAATTAAAAGTAATTCTGTTGTTGTACATCCATACCATCCAAATGTAATTACATTTGGCATCAGTTTTATTGAAAAGCATTGTAGTAATATTCTATTAACCTATCCATATATAAAATGAAATATTACTTATACTTAAATTTTGTTAAATATTTCTTTCCTTTAAAAAATGTGTCGGATAGAAATTAAATTGTTAGGCATTATTAATGCTTTTTTAATTTAAATTATATGCTTAATTTATTTTGATGAGGAAATGTGTATTTCAAAATATGATATTGTTTCTAAATGTGAATTCAAAATTTAATTTCGTATGTAACATGATTTTATTTAGTTTTGCTATGCATATGGTAATTAGAACTCAATTAGTGCCTATAAAAATTTTAATTTTCTTCTTTTTTTCCATCCCTAATAAGTAATGCATTATACACTTGATATTTTTTAAATGAGATGTAATTCAACTTATGTGAAAAGTTTTAAGTTTAAATCTGAATGAATTTTTGAAATTCATCAGCCTTATAAATTAGTGCCTATAATTATAGTTATATTTTTTGTACCTCTTGTAAATGTCTTCATGTATCAAATGTGTTCCTGAATTCATGTGGTGCTCAAGTTCATTGTTGTGAAAGTTTTGTGCATAATGCCATAAAATTATGCTAATAGTTTCATGTGTCATTTCAGAGATTCTCCTATTTATTTTATCATTCCATTAAGTGCATATTTTTATTTTAAATAAAATCATCTGTTATATAAAAATATTAAATTTGTTCCAAAAATATTTAAAATATATGCTTATTGTTTTCCTTTCAAAAATGGTTATTTTTCATTCTCAAGGTAGATTGAATGAGTCATACCAAGTACAAAATATCTGAATGTTTAAAATAAATAACAAAATTTCAGAATTATGTAATTGTTTAATATTGTGTTACTTTATGACTAAATTTTTTTTATCTCCTTCTCTCCTCATTTTTATTTCTACTAAATTAAATATTAATTAAGATTTATTTAAACTCAAACAAGATGTTACATTTTTATATTATTGATTTGCGATTTAAATTTCCCTTTAATATTAGTTTCTTAATGATTTGGTTATTTCCTTAAAAATGAATTTGAAATAAATGAGATTTGTTGTGATTAATACTGAGTGATACTGCAGTAATACTTTTTATGATTTTTCTTTTAAACTATAAGCACACCTGCATTTATCAAAAAGGAATATGATAAAAAAATAAATAAAACTATGAATAATAATATTTATTTGAATACTTTTTGAGAGTTATTATGATTCTAAGTAAATGTGCTGCATTAGCATTCTGTAAAATGAAAAGTACAAAATCTTTAATAAAATTTTTATATTATGGTATTGGTAACATGAAAAGTGTATTACTCTTTTATAAAATTTTGCTTCTATATAATTCATGTGAGATTTAAAAAGTTTTAAATTCTAAAATCATTCATCTGTATTCTGTTTCTTAATATATCAAAATTATCAGGTTCATAAATTTCTAAAAAAAAAATTTCCATGTATGTGTTTTGTATTCATTAAGTATTAAAATAGTATTTATTTCCTTTATCTAATATTTATAAAAAACTTAAGACATTTTTTGTGTTACTCAAAGGCATTTTTGTGTAAATGATCCAAATACATATGCATATAAAAGTTCATTGTAATATAGTTCCTTTTTATGTTATCCATAAATATTGTGAAGTAAGATTATTTTTGATATGCGCACAAAATCTCATGATTTTAAAAATGTATTATATATAGTTGTTGCTTAAATTAGCAATAAATATATAAAACAGGTTTGTGTCCCTTATATGTTTTGTAATAACCATAGGAAATGTAAAATGCATTTTGGTTTCATTTTTCTTCATTGAATATTGTATATTTTTGTTCATTTGTAATTATGCACATAAAGTTGAGTTTTTGTTTTTAATAAAATGAAAGTACAAATTAAAATTGGTTATTTTTATTTATTTATTTATTTATTTTTTTGCTGTCCTATTCATATTATATTTTTTATTCATTTACAAATATTTTTGTTTGTCTATAAAACGTATATATTGTGAGGGTTATATTTTAAACATCATTTTTAATTATAAAACTGCATTTTTTTTGTTACCTATGTGCTACTACATTTCATTGTATTTAAGTATGTTGCTGAATTAAATGAAAATCTAAATTCTGTAATGATTCTTAATATATATCAATGTTGGATAATTTTATTTAGCTGTAATGCAATATTGCAATGCCTGCAGTAGTAATCTATAGGATTTCTAAAATTCTCTGAAGAATGTTATTATTTATATAAAAAAAATTTTTTTCAAATATTTGAATTAAATTTCATTATTAAAAATTAAACTTTTTCTATATGTATATTTACTGTAAACAAGTATTCTAGTTAATAAAAAAAAAAAGTGATTCACATATTTTCTAATGTGATAATAATCAATGGTTACGTTTTTAATTTAAATAATTCTTATATAGCTTATTCATTTTTATTTTCTTTCCTAAGTGTTCTTCCCACTCTATTTTACATACCTTTGATCTTAGAGGCAATGACTTTGCTCTATTTTGTTGAATTGCAAATATCAGGGGGAATAAAAACTAGTTTTCAAAGCAGCACAGTTTAAAATGATTTACTTGATAATTCTTATATCAATTTATAACTAAGCTAAACTGGTCGCTTGTTGATTAGTTTGCTGGTTTTTTCTTTAATACTTTGAGTTTTTCTCCTCTGTTGTGATTGTATAATAGATTTAAACTGGAATAAAACGAAATTGCAGTATAATTAGTTTTTGTTTGTAAAAAATCTGTCTGTATGATTACAAATTAACATAATATTTTTCAGTATAAAATTACTATATCCTTTTATCTAAACAAAGTTATATATTTCTTTAAAACAAAAATATAAAATTAGCATAAAATTAGACACATGTACTTCGAAATATGTAATGATGTAGACATAAAATGTATGGGGGAAGTAAAAAATCCTTTCAGAATGGACAACAATACTAAAATAAAAAGTTGTTATAGTTAAAGTACGTTTTGTCACTGATTTTTTAAGACTCATATAAATGGTAAATCGTAGCTCATTAAAAGAAGGTAAACTTAATTTATTTATTTTTTTTAAGCATTGATTACTATATATTTAAACATTTAAAAATTGTGGCTGAAATTATATATATATATTAAATGAAATTCTTTCGTAAGGTTTATTTATCGTGATTGAAATCTTATCAGTTTAACTTTAGGTTTATTTATTGTGATGCAAATCAAGTCAGGTCGAATATATTTGAAAAAAAATTTTGGTGTGTTAATTCTATAATGATGTATATAATTTGTTTTTTAGTATTCTTGTATTAACCAGATTTTTTTTTATTTCAATTTTTTAATAATAAATCAAAGCAGAGGAGATAACTTTTTAAAGGAAATAGAAAATCTTTGTAGAACATGTAATGGAAAAAATAATTTATTACAAAAAATATGGGTAATTTTATAAGTTATTTGAATTTGTCTAATATTTTAATATAAAACTGTGGCAAAGGTCTCAAATCAAATAACAATCAGAAAAATTTGAATTACTTTGGTCATTTGACTATGTATAAACAAATTAAAAATTAATAATACTGTATTTAAATATGCATAATTTTTATGAGACTCCATTTAACATGCTTTATATTGTGTCATGTAATTGTTTATAGTATAGCGTTTGTTATGATATTCATGGTTTATAATTTAAAGCTATAAACAGATTTTATAGTTAAACTAGTTTACATAAATGAGATGTAAGCTTTTTTAATTATAAAGTCAATTAAGTCTTGTATGTCTAGCTTTATTAAGTAGAACTTTAAAAAAAATTAAGAGTAGTAATTTTCACATTTTTCTCATTTGCTGAATCAAAATGTATTGAATTGTGTTCTTAAATAATATATTTCTAAATTAACTTGAAGCTGGTTTTTTTCAGTTGAAATAAATTATTTAACATAGAACTCATCAATTGTGATCATTTTCCTTTTGTGAATGGCAAAAATTTTGTTTACAAATTAGCGAAATATTACACGAAATAAGCGATTTTTATTGCCTACCTAACTGTACACAAAAATTGGTTCTTGAGCTGTAAGATGATAATAACGTCACACCTAGAATCCTTCATGGATGTGTTATCAATACGTATTTGATTCTTGCCCGACTATTGTTTTTGAAAGGTGTATCCAGATTATTTTTAATTGAAATTTAAAGCATACACTTTCACGTTTGTTCCCTTTCTCCTGAAGAAAAATGTGAGGCTTGAAAGAAAAAAATTGAGGAATTCAAATGTCATATTATTGAGGAGCAAGGAAGAGTTATGATTGTGGTTTAACTTAACATGTACATACAATCAATTTACAACAACTATCTTGCATAATCTACAAAACTATAAGATTGATGAGAGTTTTTCCATGTTACGCTTTCATATTCTCAATGATGCCGGAAGATAGTTTCGTATACGTGGACTAACAGGAAGAAATTGCTTGGTAACAATATTAACAGAAACATTAATTTTTAAAAAATCGGAAATAATTTATGAATTCTGAAAAATTATATCCACATACCATTGTGTAACCGTAAGGTCAGAAATAAAAGCAGATGTGTCGATAGTAGCTTTAACATAAAATAGATTGTATTATAATTAATACATGTTTGAGCTTTTTTGCGAAACAGAAGATTCTCTATATTTCACTGATTGCTTAGTTTTCACATTACAAATAATATTCGGGATCCAATTGAGATCTTTAATCGAAGTTTCCATTGTAATTGCTTTATTTTATTCATTTTCTATTCTAGGTTTAAACTGAAATAAGTATATATGTATATATATATATATATATATATGTATGTATGTGTATATATATATATAATATATGTATGTATGTATATGTATATATATGTTAATAGTGATGCATCCTCAAGATCATTATCAGTGACTATTAAAGCCTTTAATAAATTTTTCTATTCGCCATACATTGTTTTGTTATCATTAAAAATTGTTTTTAGAAAATTCTTACAATTTTCCCGATATTCGCTTTATAGTTTTATTTTTCGAATAGAGAATTAACTTATGGCAGTGTGAATTTTTCAATTATTTTCGTGCATGATTATTTTTCTTCGCTCTTATACATATTGTGAATTTTAATTCGTTATAGCATATACTTAATTATTTTCAGAAATGTAACATGAAAATGTTTCCATATGATTAAAGAATTTTCATTATTTACGAAGCAAAATTTTAGAGGGAAGGGGGGGAGAGGAATCATAGACAGATATATGTAATAGATATATCTGTCTAAATATTTTGTCTCGTAGAAGTTAATAAATATTGCTATTAGTTATTTCATAAAAAATATAAAAATATTGTTCAAATCCATGCTACAAATTGAGAAATAATTTCTTTATACATTTATAAAGAATTTCATTTACTTAGAATCATTTATTTTTTTTAATTGAATGGCCTATCAAATAATTTTTTATTCCAATAAATTTCGATGCAAATAGATTCTTTTTAAATGATTCCGAATTAAGAATAAATTAAAAATAGTTGATCACTATTAATTAACTTAATCTGATATCCTCAAATTTATTCTTCATTAAACATCCTTTACATTGACCATTAATCTTTTTATAATGAGGTGCAATATATATATTATATGGGATCATGTAATGAATATCCTGCAAGTTGTTGTGAATTCTTTTCAATATCCATCGCGTAATCCCTTCCGTTGTATTTTTGTTGGTGAATGAGCCGATTTGCTATTCTCAGACACAGTTGAGCAAGCAGAAAACACTCCATGTTCTTCCCCCGTTGTTCGTCAATTCAATAGTCGCCGAGAATTAAGGACTTGACGAATAAGAATGTGCTCTTTCCAATAAACCACGGTTTCATTTGCCATTCCTAGTTTACTTTTTGCTCGAGGGTTAATTCAAACGGGTTTTATAGCTTAAGGTGGAATTAAAAAAAAAAAAAAAAAAAAAACCTGCAAACATCTATCACCAAGAGATGACTACCGCACTTACGCAAGAAGACGCTAAGACATAATATGTAATAAAATGTGTTTTAACTATTTTCTTTCGTAAGGATATATTCGATTCCTTAAACTTTCATATACTTATTGATGTTTTCCAACACAGTTTTTTTTATGCTCTAGTAAATAGTTATTATTTTCCCTTCACTAAGCTCCAAAACTATTATTAAAATTCTATACCGTGTCATTAATTTAATTTCTTGCATTAAATAGTGTGATAGCTTTTAAGATGATAGTTGTGTTACAAAATGAATAACTGGCATTGCTAAATTTTATGGTATTTTACAATGGTAAAACTGGCAATATCTTATCGATAACTTATTCGTGCAAAATAGGCATGCCGCAGTTTTATCTTTTCGAAGTGACCATGTGTCCCATTGAATATATTGCATCATTTCCAAGTAATGCTTTTCCTATAATTATATCAAGATATCTTTTTCTAAGCCATTTTTAGCAGTTTTGTAATTTCTTGGCATTCCGATTAATATGAACAAACAATATATATATATCAATTTAATCCTTACTGATTAATTTTAACCATCTTGTTTTACTTGTCACCTTTTGTGAATCTTATTTATTCATGCAACTATAGATGTTGTTTTATCGAGCTTTTAAACAAATGCCATTAATGCATACACCATAGTTACATGCCTGTAAGCATTTGTAATTATTTGATTGAGAAAAAAAAAAATTTTTTTTATACAGTTTGCGAATAAATTCAAAATTAATTCTTATGCAAATAATAAAAGGGATAAAATGAATTTAAAAACTTATATAAATCACATCAAATAATTTTTTTTTTTAACTTTTCTCAACTGTTAAATTTCTAAATAAATATTGATATTTCGTGCTTAGGCATAAAAATCGGAATATTTTTGATCTCCTATTACATTTCTAAACATGATTTCATAACTGAATTTTCCATAATTTCTGAATTGGTTGGTAAACAGTAACATGAAATAAACCTTAGTAAAATCAACTCATACGATTTATGTACGAACCTTAAATTTAAAGTAATCACATAACGCATTAAAATAAAATTACTGATTCTCCTTCTTTGAAATCTACCGACATTTAATACAAAATAATATCTTATAAAAATTTCAATGCTCCCCATTGGAGTAATTGTATAATGAACAAGCTTTTATTTTGTGACGAATTTCTATAAATCATGGTATAAATTAATCACACTAGTATTTAAAACTAAATCAACGGTATAATTTTTAAACGAACAGCCGTGAAATCTAAAGGAAAAGCAGTAATTCATTGGGGGAAGTGATTCTCCCCCTGAAAATATCAGAAAGAAAGTATCATAAGTGACATGAAGACATGTTAAATGTGTTGTCAGTGTTGGACTATGTTAAAGTAAAACAAAGTCAGTTCGTCCTCATAAAATACCATCTGGGGGTAACCTTATATGTGATAGAATGTTCGACAGATTTGAGATGGATGTAGTGATAAGCAAGGTGATTCCAAAGAAACGCAACCACCACAGTATTGGGAAAGCAAAAATGTCTCAATAAGAATTAATTTACGTGTGTTTAGCCGAGCTGGCAGACGAATGGTTAGCGCTCTTGCCTTCGGTTCAACAGTTCGTGGGTTCGAATCCCAACTTGGGCATGGGTGTTTGTAATGGTTCGGAATCCACTTAAAACCGTAGGTCCCGGTCTCGTTAGCCCTCGTGTGCAAAAAATAACCGTTGAGCGACAACAAATCAAAACTTACGCATGTTTATTCTCATTTACACCTGACACTTGTTCTTCAGAATGGCGTATATAAAGAATTTAGGGATGTGCGTGTCTATATGTATAGTACACACATACATACTGTCTATAAATCAAATTAGAATATTATTTTCTGTTGTATCTGTATAAAAATATTTTGGTTGAATAATCGTGTACCCAAGTCCTAAACAGCACCGAAATGTATTTCTTTTAAATAGCTATTTAGTTATATTTCGTTGCTATAATTTAAATGTACTATTAAAAAAAATATTGTGTAACTAGTTTAGCGAAAACAAAACTATTAATTATCCACTACACTCACTAGCTACATGACTTACTCCAAATTACTGACTCATGAATGAGTCAGTAATTTGGAATAAGGATCGTGTTATAAAATATTTCAATAAAGTAATTTTAAATTGTTCTTAAATTTGCTATATTATAATCTCTTTAAATTTTACGGCCACTCTTATTTTTGCCCAAGGTCTCTCAAATCGCATTTAAAAATGTCATCGGCCTCTTGGAATGTTCCAGTTCCCCAAAAGAGGCACCATCGCCCACTTTTTGAGAAACACCGATTTAATGAATTTCCCGAGGAAGCCGTAAAACTCTGAAGGCTGAAAGAGTGGCCATACCAAGACAAGTGCAAGAACTTTAAAATGTATTGCATTGTAATTTCCTGCGCTGAATACTCAATATAATCTTTAAAAGCTAGTAAGAATTAGTTCATCAAAAACTTCAACTTCGTAAGTAAAACAATAAAAAATTATATCAGACTTTCTTACCTTAGAAGGAAGCAGTTATTCTTTTGATTACGTTTCTGATTTATTTATTTACAGCACCAAAAATATTTAAAGACAACCTGGAAATTGTATTCAACATGTGTGTATTTCAGTGATGGCACTTGATAAAGGAATTGTTTTTCCCTTCAACCGAAATATTTCAAAAATATTAAATAATCTTAATTAATAAAAGTTTGAGAAATGCAAGTTTTTCTTTTAATATTTTAATGTAATGGTAAAAAGACCGAAGTTTATAGCACTAAATATCTTTCTTACAGACTGCTTGGAATGTTTAAATGTGCAAATTCATTTCTAATTTAATTTTTTTTCACCAAATACATTATTAGTGTGACCGATAAACATAACTTACTTGAGTTTATTATATATATTTGTTTATAACTAATTCTTGAATATGCCAATGAAACACAGTTCGCTATATTTTACTTTGACATCACATAGCGAATAATCTAATTGCAAAAAGTTGTTATATTCATTATATTTTGCTCTCCGGAAGATTTTTAGTCGATACATGTCGCAAGGAAGTAAACTCGAATGCACGCACGCAAGCGTTGCACAATACCTATCTTGACAGACATGCTTGCAGAGAGCAACATTTATCCCTTATGCAAACTAGAATCTTCTCATTCGATTATTGTAAGATTTTTGTTTTTCGCTCTTAGAAAACAATTGACTTCAAAATCAAGACTTCAAACTTTCCATATATGTGTATATTAACAAATTTTAACTTTGTTTCAAAATTCATCCTGATAATTAATGGGGCTGTTACTGGATACCAGAATTTTTTTTTTTTTTTTTTATGATTGCTCTTATAAAATTTAATTTTTTGGGATAACATTTATACGAAATAATTTATAGTCACCCTCACTTATCTAAGCTCTATCGACTTTTATTGGTGGCAAATGTTTCTTTGCAATTGATATAATTAGTATTTCAATTGTGTGAACTGCTTGTGATGAACAGAATCAAAATAAATTTTGAATGAATATTTGTTTTAGTAATTTAAGAAAATGATTTCAATACTCTTGGTCTAATTATTGATGTTCTTTACCAATCTGATTACTTCAACTTAGAGGCATGAATATGTTTTTTAAGTTTTTTGTGAGTTTTAAAATTTTGACTTTTATGAAGATATGCTTAGCCAAAACGATTAAAAACTGTTGATAGAGATAAAATTTTTTTGAATAAATGTACTATAATTAAGGATCCTGTAGTATATAATATGTTGCCACATTTAGATGGAAAAATTCCGGCACCGAATCTGGAAACTATTACCATCAAAAATTAAGTGGATGTACAATTTACATCTATTATAAGCAGGCACATTTATTCTTTTAACAAATGTTAACATTTTGGTTACATTAAAGAAATTCGTTGAAAACTGCATATTTTTTAATTCAATTTTAGGCTTATTCCCACAAATTCATGCAATAAGAACTTTTTTTTTTTTTTTTCACCCAATAAAAATTCTTCCAATATTTGTTCTTGTCAGTCACGATGTTGAAGTTAATTAATAGTGCATTGCATAGAAGAGTCGATTTTTCGCAATAATGCGTTCATATTGTCTTATTGCGACAGCATATAACTTTTTTAAGGGGAAAAAAGTGCACGAAAAATTCTTGACGCTCTGGTTTTTCACCGAATTGGGTTAATTTTATTCCTTTCTGTTGACGAGAGAAAAATAAAAAAAATATTTATCCCAAAGGAAATATACTATGCATAGAAACAAATACATGCACAACATTCATTACCTCTCCCCGGGTTTTTTTATATGTATATATATATAATGCTGAAAAAATATTTTCTTAATGTTTAAAAGTCAACATATGAAAAATCATAAATATGGGAATTTCAAGTCTTAAAATATATGAAATTAAAATCATAAAGTTTAAATAAATAATAGCTTGTGACAATTATGTTGGAAAGTATATTTTTTGTTAAATATTTAAATTTCATGTACTTCTTAAATAGCATTTAAATGTCTAAAGTTAATTACCATGTCTTATTATTATATTAAGTTGCCTTATATTTTTATTATATTATTCTTACATAAATGATTCGAAAAATGGAAAAAAATTCCTGGTATTCCAACTCAGATTCGAGAAATTTGATAAAAACAGGAGACATTCCTTCTCAGAAGTGACAAACGTAAGTAACATTCTTCCCAGAACGAATGTTGTTGCATCATATTGATCTGTTATCAGTCTCAAATCTTAACAACATAAAGCTTTGAAATCTTCCTCCATTCCTGCCAAATTTACGTCCATTTTTATAAATAAATTGAAGCTAATGATAATATTTCTTCTATTTCCAAATTAGAATATTTGTTTAAGTAAATATAATTCTATGGCGTGCCTTTGTAAACTATAATTATATTATAAAATTCTATACGCAGTTAGTTACTATGACAATTTTTCTTGGGCTCAAACTAATAATCAAATATCGTTCTTCTGAGTAGAAGATTCCAAATTCGATTCTAGCCATTCTGGGGGATCAGGAAAAGGTATCCTGTTTCGACTTTCCGCCACATGATCATCTGTAGGCTTAGATGCTTAATAATTTTTTCCCTTATAATTTGGGATTATCACTCACTGTAAAAAGTTCTCGAGAAGGGTAAGTTAAAAAATAGTTTTTTTCAGCAACTTCCATCAATTTAGCTGTCCATTTCACTGCTTAAAAATAAAGAAAAAATTAATAAAAATAAAGTTTTCGCAAATCTATAATAATCCTATTTAGCCAAGGCATACTAAGTTTCAATCCCTTTTTCTGAAACGATTGTTTAAAGTAAATGTAAAGGTCTTCTCTTTGAAAAGTAGAAATCCTTTATTATATATCAGAATTTATTTGCAAATTTACCAGTCTATTATGGAAATAACTTCCAAATACTATTAGTCGAGAATTTTATTGTTAAAGAGAAAATTATATTTTAATGAAACTTTGTAGTTTTTTTTTCGTATTTCTTCAGTTTGCTTACTAATAAACAGTCATGTTTTTTGTGAATAATTTTTAAAAAACATTTTCTGTGTTGCTTAATTTAAAGAGTACGGATTTGTATATTCCCTCGTTGAGTTTTCGTAATAATTTATAAATTTGAATTAAATTTTTATTTGTGGAAAAATGCTTCTTTTAGATATTTTATGGTCAACAAAATCGAGAGAGGAAGAGAGAAGCAAAAATAACACAGAAATGGGTACAATAGAATTCCTTCCATTCGATTTTCTTTCCGTATTTTATCGATTCTATTTTGTTCTTCTGATTTAATCCTTCTATTCTACTTGTTTTTGTGCGGTTCTAATGTTTCTAATATATAGATTTTCAAATGTATTGAAACTTAAACTATAATAGATAGGCTTTTATTTCTTAATTTCTTAAAATTTTATAAATCTCTTCCCTATTACTTTCTTTCTGTAATCGAATTTCAAATTTCGATTTCTAAGTATATCGAAATTGCTCTGTCAAAAAGCTATGTGGTATATTCATTTTATTATTGAATTTAAATCCTGTGAATTATTCTCACTTAATTGAATAGCAGAAAGCGTTATACTGCGTGCTATAAATGCTAAGATAGATTTATATAGAATATTATGTAAATAAATATGGATATTTACTCTTTGTAATTAATATTTTTTGTTTTTACTAGATATTTGAGTGTTTTTTTTATTATTATTCCGATGCTATATTTGATATAATTCAAAAGCAGTTTTTATTTTGGAATTCTCTTTCTATCAACTCTATAACTAATGCTAAAAAAGTTTATTGCTATCACACTAATCCTGTAAGTTGGTTTACAAGATTATTCCATCTTTTGCTAAACCATCATTCTCATCCTATAACTACAAGATAGAATTCTAAGAGAAAGATTAACTCTTGCCGTGTTTAAAAATTGTTTTCGAGTATTTCCTGTAAATTTCATCGCCAACTTACATTGGCAACTAATTCTGATTAGTGAGATTTGATTTTATACTTCAATACTTGCTTTGCATTCCACCATATGAAGTTACAAAATTTGTTAAAGCTAGAAAAGATTGGTTGGTATATGGTTGGTACTCTGAAAGATAAATAAATTTTTCTATTAAACTTATAGTGATTTTCATGGATTCAACATAAATTTAATAAAACATGCGACCAAACGACGAATAATAGAATATCAACATGAATACTTTAAAACCAAAGGAATTGATTTTTTTGGAATTTATTTCAACCACACACAAAGAAACCAATTTATTTTGGATTAATTTTACGTATTCTCTTGGATTTCCTGAAAAAAAGGATTCAGTTGGGGTGGATTCTCAATTTGATCTAGAATTTTTGTAATGCTACTGAATCCACTCTGAATAGTAACATCCGATCAAAATAGCTCTCGTGTGCAAAAAAGTGGTCTTACAATAGCACAGAACGTGTAAAATATTTCTTTAATAGACTTGATATGCATATGCTTTCATTGTTCTAAAATTAAAATTTTTTGCTTCATTGTATTTAAAATTATACTCGCATTAATTTGAAAGATAATTGATTTATCTGCTTTAACGTTTCGTAAAATCAAAATGCAAACACTTTTCTTCGATTGATGCATTTTTGATATCTGTTAAAACGATTCAGCTACTTTCTTAAATCATTGATTTCACATCATGCTATTTTGATCTCAACGGCCTATTTTTTAAGATTCTCTTAACAGGATTAATAAATTCTCTTATACATAAATTTGTTTAACCACTGAAATTATAGTTTTTTGGAGAACTCACTTGAAATCTTTCAAACATCAAATGATGAATTTCGTAGATGTTCGTAATCAAGCTTCTCTTTTAATCACGTTTAGCCTTAAATGAATATTCATCTACCATTTACTCGGATAACTATTTTTAAAGATTCGCAACTTGAGTTAAAATATTATTATTTGTTTTTATTCCCTTTTAATGGTTTGAAATATATTTCTAAAATTTAAATATCATTTTAAATAGTTTAAGTCTTATTTAAAAAAAAAAAAAACGCGTCTAAAAGAATATTGAGGGAAACATGATAAAAATTCCAAAATCATGTTAGTCTTGGTAGAATATCAACTTATCTCAGACGTTTGTGTAACAGTCTTGTTGAGAACTTCAAGTTGGTTTCAGCAAAGATGTTACACATAGGACTGTCTTTTGTTTTATTAGACAGCGATCTGAGCGTTGTCCCATGAAACTACTCCGAAGAAGCATTTTCTAACAAAATAATACTTATTCACTTTCAGTAAGGCTTTCAACAAATTGAAATTCTTCCGTAACCAATACGTTTTTCAAATTAATCCTTAGGCAAATATTTGAATAATTATCTAGGACTCTAAATTAGAAATCCTACATATAATTAACTGATCTTGAGGTAGATTCGCGTGTTTTTAATAAAAAGTATCTGGATTGGACACTATATCCAGATGCTTTTTGTTAAAAAGCTACTGTTACAGCGCTTACTGCGTCTGATGTTTACTTCAAAGCTTGCGGAAGAAAATTTTTGAACTGTTTTATTTGTACGTATTTTCAATAATAAATTCGTTTCACATGAAATGTATCTATATCGATTGTTCAAATGCATGTGTATTTTTGTACAAGTCTTGCAATGCTTTATTTTTTTTTTGTGTTCGAATTTCAATTATATTTGTAATTCCATTTTGAAATACACATAGAAAACTAACGATATTTATATCAATAATATTAGCATTCATTTAAATTTGTCCAGTTCGCTATATTTTGTATCGCCAAATGTGACCTTACGTATAGATCAGCTAAAAGAAAGTCTAAGGAGTTGTGGAGAGCTTAATATTCTCTGTAATTCTGAAGTTATTAAGTACTAGTAGTCATAATACATAATTTTTCGTAGTACGTTGTTTCCAGTGAAAAACATATTTTTAAATGTCGTGGGAAAATTGTTATTTTGAGAAAAAAACTTAGTTATTTTTACAACAATTACTATCTATTTAATTTCGCACAAAAAGCATTGTTTTGCGTTACGAAACAACGTCTCACACATTGTTCGATTAAAAACAAATTGAATGACGTGGGAAACTAGAAATTTTTATTTAGTTACGAAATCATTAACTATTGAAGTCAGGATTCCTCTTTTCCTTATTGCAATGAATTTTAATCAGTGGTGAAGAAGCGTTCACACGTTCCCTAACACAAAGAAAGAATACTAAAAAACTTTGAAAATTGAAAGAAGGAAAAAATGTGGTTATTGAAAAAAGGGAGTTTCTGATGCCTACTTATTTCTTCTCTCCTCAGCGGATACACACAGATGATAATTTCAAAAGGAGAAAAAGAACCAGTAGCCCCCGTCCTCTAAGTAAGCCGAATTCTTGAATGGTGTTCCATCGTTCAAAACAACTGAAATAGCAGCCGAACGGTTAGCACTCTTGCTTTAGGTCTTGATGACTGTAGTGATTTGAAATGCATTTTAAACTGTCTCAGTTTAATTAGCATTCCTGTCTAAAAAGTGACCATTAAGCGGCAAACCTCAGTGTTAATTATTCTTTCTATCAGATACAAACACTGTACACTCTTAAAAAAAATTGAGTGGATTTCACACAGGAGTGAAATTTCACTCTTTCGTTGTCACAAAACTCAACTAATCTTTAAGATAGAAATTCACTCTTTTGAAAGATGCGGGTAAACCTCCTTTTAAGAGGCGTAACAACAAATCGTTTAAAAGGGTAAATTAGATAGAAAAAGAGTGAATTTCAATCTTATTGAAGTAATGCTGATTTTTTTTTATATTGACAATTTAGTGCAGAAGTTAGGTTTTGAATTTTTTAAGAAATACTGTTTTTTTTTTTTTTTTTGATAATTACAATATAAAGATATGATTTCTTTATTCAATAATTTAACAGTACAATTAAATATGGCATTTTAATTAATTTGGATAATTATAGTGGTTTTTAAATTACATACATTACCAAGCAAATTGTTAATCATGTGTATGTATTATATTTATAATACATACACATGATTGAACAATATTTAGTTTTACACTCTATTTAGTTTTACACTCTCGACAATAAATAGTCACACTACTTATTTTTCAGTTTAGTTTACTAGGGCCCCATTAAGTACAAAATTAATTTTTACAAACATTATTAACACAACAAATTATACACAATTTAAAAAATACATAAATATTTTATATAAGTAAATATTTATTTTTGAATATTGATAATATGCATTTTTGGAGTTACAGGAGGATGAAGACATATTTACTGATTATTTAAATATTTAGATATCAATGAAACTATGAATGAAATTAAAAATAAAATGCAAGATTATACAATAAAACATTTATTCAATTTTTAATACAGAAAAAATTAAATAAAAATATGTATACAGAAATTCTTAAGTTTATGACATCAAATTAATATTGGAGCTTAATTTTTTTTAATTGACAGTTCAATAAAACAAAATAAGAATACTATTAAAATAAGAATAAAAAAGATAATATGCATTTTAATACATGTATTTTGCAAAATTTAGATCTTGATCGATTATAGTAAGAATGTATTGATCTTGCATATCCGACATCAATGAATCGACTATCTACAGATAAAAATATTTTATATTCAGGTCTTACTTATGACCACACACAGCAAAAGTTTTGAGCGTTGTTCTTCTTCTAGAGACCTCTTCACCTAATTCGAAAAAAATTAACATAATAACTAAAATTTCTATGATATTTGTATTTTGTCTTTAATGTTTATATTAATAACAAAATTTCACATGAACAATGCTTTAAAAAAATAAAGCTGCAAGGAATCAGATATCTACGTAATTTTATATACTGTATTAAAATTATTCTAAGCATAAAAAATACTATCATCCTGAATTCTCGCATATTTATTCTATATTATAGGACAAGTTTTTGAATATATGATAATATTCTAGGAGCATAGAATGCAGGATATTTACTGAGAAAACAGTCAGCCTCTGGATATCAAATTCCAAATCTATCTGTAATAAAGAGAATAATCATTCATATTAAATTATAATAGAACTTTTTATTGTAATTTAAAGCAAGTGTAATTAGTTAAAAAAGTTATTCTCATTTATTAATTAAAGTTTAGTAACTGAAGTTCGTAAATTAATGATTATCTAGTAGTTTTTAAAAGAATGTGATAAATTATTGATACACAATGAAACAAATACAAAATAATTTTGGATTTTTTCTTTGTTATGAAATATAGTCCCCCATCATAATTTACAAAATGGATTCTTAAACATTAAATAAAAATACATACATACATATATAACTTTATTTTTAATGTTAAAGCATTTTTGAATCAATCAAATAGAACTAAAAAACAAGTGAAACTATAATTTTTTTTTTTTTTTTTACAAATTACAACAGAAAAATTTTGAAATTATGCTTTTGTATCACATATACTAATATTCAAATACATTGGTAGTGAAATGATTTTTAAAAATACAAGATAGAAAACTACAATATAATAAAAGACATAAGCAATACTGCATATCTTGTAAAATATAGATTTTAATTATTTTCCAGATATACAAATAATGTTAAGCATTGTAAATTTTGGTGTGCCTAAGTCATTGTGGCATTGTTAGAAAAAATTATGTTGATATAAAAGTTTAGTACTTTTCATGAAATTTTAAAATTCATTTTCAAATATGTAAAAAATATACAAGTTTTATACTACCAATTTTTCATTGAAAGCAACCTATTTTGGATACTTATAGAAATAAATTCTGTTATAGAATAAATGGAACATGTGAGATGGTCTATTTTTCATCACAAAATGCTATTTTATATGATGGTTACTCTGAAATTTTTGAGATATGTGCAGACGAAAATTTACGAAATAAAAATAATGGTTTTATTTTAAAATACAAAGTATTTTAACTTTGTATTTAGAAATTAAAGAAGACGATTTTTTACCGACTTACTTCAACTTGTTAAGCATAGGATAAATTTTAAACAGAAGAGAAAATGGAGTTGACGCAAGAACATTTTCGCGCTATGATTTTCTACGATTTTAAAGCAGGATTAAATCAAGAAGAATGCGTTCAACGGTTGCAATTAGCATTTGGTGATGAATCTCCAGCTCGTGCTACTGTATTCAGATGGCTTAGAGAATTTAGAAGAAGTCGCAATTTTCTTCAGGATGAAGAACACACAGGAAGGCCGAGGTCGGCAGTAATCCCGGATAATGTGTCTGCCATACGAAAAATGTTAACGGACAATTGAGTGATGAATGCCGTGAAAAAAGTGATGAATGCCATTTTTTTTCAGAAATACGGGATTGGTCAAACCCATCAAGTTGGAAGGACAGAAGACAGTAACAGCAAACTGGTATACCACTAAATGTCTTCAAGAAATTCTACAAGAACTGAATATTAGGGGACTAATGCTTCACAATGACAATGCATCTTCACATACAGCCGGATTAACAGTTGAGTTTCTTAAGCAAAAAAAAATTAAAGTGAACGAACATCCACCGTATTCACCTGATGTGTGATCTTTGGTTATTCTTTAATCTAAAAAAGAACTTACGTGGACGTCGTTTTCATTCAGAAGAAGAGATTAATGTAACTATAAATGCATTTTTTTCATATATTCCAAGAAATGAATGGCTTGAGGCATTTAATCTGTGGAAAATTCGTCTACAAAAGTGCATTGTTGCTGGAGGAGACTACTTCGAACACACCTAAAATATTGTAAGTATAACTTTAAAAACATTGTTGTATCTCAAAAATTTCAGAGTGACCCACCCTCGTATTAAACATTTTCTTCGCAAGTTCAAATATTTTTTCTCCAGGAATTTCAAATTGTAGTCATTTTATCTGAAAAGAAAAATACATACATATACACATGTGTGTTTACTCAGTAATATTATACATGTAAAAACTAGTTATGGTTAAATGAATTATAAATACTGGATATTTATTTTTTTAAACAATTAAATTCAAATTAAAAATTTTTAATTAAAAAAAAGAAAATTTTAAGTGAATTATAAATTTATTATAAAGTTAATTAAAATTCGGTTTTAGAAGTAAAAACAAACAAAACTTCAATTTAAAATAGATTTAAAAACATTATTAAAATTTCTTAAGCTAATTACCAAGTAATAATAATTTAATGAATAAATACCTTTCATTATTTTAAAATAAACTTTAAAAAACAAAACTTTAATAAGAGAGATTTTAACTGAAAATATTGATTGGAATTTAAGTTAATTGTCAATTAAGTTACCACGTTCTTACATTAAACATAGAATTTTACTTCAAAATTTTACACGCAAAATGAAATTAATACTTATTGAAATAACAATAGTTAACATTTTCTCAGTCTCCATAAAACTTATTTTGATTACATATTATACAGAATATACCTGATCAGCCATTTTTTCCTTACATTGCATTTCATCATTTTCAAAAGAACTCCATGTTTCAGATTTGCTTTTGCTAATTTTGTTTTTTATTTTTTCTTCGCTGATGACAATGATAACCATAAAATACGAATATAAATTATATTTCCATTGATAAAATTTTTAGTTGGAAATTCTAAGATATACAAATTAATAGTACATTTTTTGATACATACAATTTTGTTTTCGTTTTATCAATGAATGCTTTTACTTAGTAACAACAATCAAATCAAAAATTGTCAGTGAAATTTTAATAAATAAAATATATATTGTCAGTGAAATTTTAATAAATAAAATATATATATTGTCAGTGACATTTTAATAAGTACAATACATATACTGTTAAGTATTTTTCTGTAGATTAATATTTGTTTTATATTGACATTTAAATTAAAAAGCTTGGAATTTTATTTATGAAAAAATTTATTCTTATTCATTGGTAAAACTTTGTATTTGATATTAATCGCACTTTCAATTCAGAACAATAAACTATATTAAATAATATTTCTATAATATACACTGGATATTTAAATCAAGGAGAAAATTAATAATCATATTCACCCAGTTTCGAAAGTAAAAGAAGTCAAAAATGTATTCATTATAATTTACCATTAAATTTATAATAAATTAAATTTTGGTAAAGAAAAAGTATTTGAACTAAAAAATAAAACCTCCAAACACACATTTTTATATTATTAAACATTATCAATTAATCAGTATTTTCAAATATTATAAATATTACATGAATATGAACTCAATAGAATTCATTCATTCACACTTTCGAAAACAAAAGCTTATATCATGGTGAAAAATCACAAATTTGAAGAATTGATTTAGTCATTCAATTAATATAAGAAATAAAGACTTACCATAATGTTTCTGCGCTCCTTCTTGTCCAATTATATATATATATTAATTCAAATAGATCGCTTTTACAAAATAAAGCTTTAATTTCCTCCATTTTTAACGCATCTAAACCGAAAGCATAGAGCCACGTGATGGTTTAATCCAATCATAGCACATCACATTTGCTTTGTGCCATAAACACATCAAAAAAAGAGTGAAAATTGCCTTGAATCCAGAATGGAGTGATTGAAAGGGAACTTCTCTACCCAGTTAGTACAAAAGGATTCATTTTGAATCTTTCCGATGTTCAAAATATCCCTCGCTCATCGAGTGGTGAAAAACCACTCGATTTTTTAAAGAGTGTAATCAGAATCAATAGCCTTTATCTTAAATTAGCCAGAAACCAACACACTGATAACATTTTCATCCCATTTCATGCAGTTGTTCTTAATGCAAATGTGGACAAAAATTCTATGGGCCACAACAGAATCTTGTTTGAGTTCCAAGATTAAATACTATTTTATATGGTTTGTTAATTTTCCTTTATTAAATATTCATTTCTTATTGTAATCATAAAAACAATTGTTAAAATCGGTATATTTAAATGGGCTTTGCAGAAAACTTATTTTTACGAAAGGAAACTTTATTAGATGAAGAAAAATTAAATTCTATTTTTGAAACTACAATGCGCTACATTTACAAAATCATGGAAAACTGCCTTTATTGACATGAATATTATTATTTTAAAATATGGAAGTACTGTTAATCATTCGTTTTTCATTGCATAGCATTGATTTTTTTTTTTAAATTTCCTGTGATATATTTGCACGTTAACATTTTGCCTGTGAATTGTTTTCCTAATCATATTTTTAACTGGATGAATTTCGAAAAATTCCACTAATAAACGTAAGTATTGAATTTCTGTATGTATAGTAAATTTTCTCTGTTCAACAAATTTGTTGCATAGATAACTATAGTGCGATTACATGTTATTTACTTTTTTTATTTAGATCTTGTTTTATTACATGAATCATGTACCCTCACATATGTGTACAATTTCATTGTGTTGTATTAAAAAGTGTGTACCACGCACACACACTAATTATTTAATTAGTTTCTATTTTATGAAGTCTTGCAACACTACTAATAAGATCTTTTACAAAATATAACACCTTTATATTGTTTTCAGATCTTTGTGAATAAATTAATAAGAATTCTGTTTTTTCTTTCTTTATTCTTTTTTTTTAAAAGTCGAACACTCTAAAAAATTTACTGTGCTCTTATGACTAGACTTGACTTATGACTAGACTTATGACTATTAAATTCCAGCGTTTTCTTTGAAATAATGAAGACTCAAAATTGTAATTTGTGTTTATAGTGTCGCTCATCCTTTCTAAATATTTTCTTTTTGAAATGATTCATGAATTTGAGGAAAGAGAAAGGGAAAAAAGCTGGTAAATTTAAAATCCATTTCTGATTGAATAAAGTGCCAGAAAGTTTAATCTAAAAAATGATCCTAATAAACTAATATTATTCATGAGGAGAAATGCTGTATAAATAAAAAGAACAATGTCTGTATATTAAAAGAATCTAATTCGGATATTATTTTAAAAAATTATATTGATTTTTCAGTTTTTTCTAACATTTGGAAAATAATTCAACATTATTAAAAGTCTGATTTTGAATACTCATTATTGGTAATTGTTTATTTCTTGCTTTAATATTTGTTTGAAAATTGTCTCTGATGTTAAATTATAAAATATTCTATTTCGACACATACACAAAATTAACCTTGATTCTTTACTATGTAAAAAAATTATTTTCTGTAATGGAAGATTTAGAAATATAATTATGGCTAAAAAATTTACTTGTCAAAATAATTTTCAAATAGCAATATATGATTAAAAGCATGTCTAACGATTTTTTTTCCTGGCATTCTGCATATAATGAATACACGATACATGTTTAAAATTATAATCCTGTCACTTTACTAATTCTAAAAAAATTGTTATAATTTTACATTAATTTTTTTTTATCAAATTTTCATGTTTAAACATATTTTAAAGTAGGAATTTACTTATCATTCAATAGAGAATCCTGGAATAAAAGAAGATCTGGGGAAGAAGGATCTTGAATTGTTGAACAGATTAAAAACCGTTAGAGTAACATCAGAAGAACCTAAAGAGGTAAAATTGAATGAAAGCATATCTTAGTAAAAATCATATAACGAAAAATAAATTAATGTTTTTAGAATTCATTTATAGCTAAGTAGTTATTTAAATAAGTTGAACTTTCATTTCTTAGATTTATATTTAAATGTTAAACCAATGTATATTTTATTTTTCAAATCAATAAAAAGTTTATTTACTTAAAGATTTTTTTTTTTTGTTTGTTCAGGAAATCAGTAACAATAAATGTTGACTTCCAAAATTTATTGTACCTGATTTTTTTTAAAAGTTTTTTCCCCCTTTAACAATTATTCAAAAACAGTTCAGTAAAAACCAGAAGATTATTCACCGAATCCTGTTATACATCAAAATTATGATAAAATTTTACACTGCAATAAAAAAGCAGGACGCTCATATTTTATAACTTATGCTTTAAATTTTAGCGCAATTAATGTAATTTTTCTTTTTTATTTCATTAAACTATTTTCTCCTTTATTTTCAGTGAATGAGTTTTATCTAAAACAAAGAAAATATTATAAAATAGTAGTTAAGAATTTTTGGTCTGTGAAAAAAGTAGATGGGCGCTTGCAAAAATATTCTCATTTTGGAATCTGAAACAGTTTAATATATGTTGAAAACATTGTTTTTTTAAACTGTCTTTCTTCCAAAAGATATATTTTGTTGAAAAAAATCCTCAATTTTCGTACAGTTAAAATGCATAGGGAGAAACCTTTATCTGAATTCCAAAAAAGCCAGATTGTGGCATGTGGGCAAAATTTGTAAGAGAAATTTCAAAGCCCCTGCATATCAGTCCAAAATCTGTTTCTAACTTCTTGAAAAATCTAGAGTCAGAGGAAAGCAAAGATTTGCAAACTTAAAAGATTGATTCTACCTAATCAAGGAAAAATCCTTAAAGAACTTTAAAAAACGCGAAGGAAGCATTGGGAAAGCACAACCCTGTGGCTTCTCACATATAACCAGAAGAACACTTTACAACTACATAAAAAGGTCGGATACGTTCATAGCGCCATTCTAAATAGAATAAAAGGTACATTGAGCACCGGCTACTGTGGGCCAAAGAACACATGTCTTGGAACTCCGAATGGACTTCAGTCATTTTTTCTGACGAAAAAATTCAATTTAGACGACCCAGACGGATGTCAATATTATTGGCACTGTCTAGGTTAACAAGAAGAAACTTATTCTGCCTGACAAACAGGAGGAGGCAGTTTAATGATTTGGATATCAGTTGGTTACGTTGGAAAGAACAATCTAATATTTCTGGATGAAAGACAGAAACAAAATTTTAAATTCAGAGCTTCTTCCCTATGGTGTTGAGCTAGATGGAGAAAATTGAATATTTCAGCAATATCAATTCACGCGGTCAATGGCGTTCAAAATTGGTTTGAAAGCAAATAATGTGTGTGTTCTGGTTTTGCCATAGCCTGCTAAAAGTACAAGCCTCAATATTGTTTAAAATGTATGGTCAGAAACTTTTCAGCGTGTTTATGCCAGAGGCAAACAATATGAATCTTTGATCGAACTTCAAGAAGTGTAAACTGTGTTTCGGACAATTTTCGTCAAACCAAAATTCAAGACTTACATGGTTCAGGGGCAAATATAGTCTCTGAAATAGTTAAAGCAAATGACAGAAGAACTCCTTATTAACAAGACTTTTACTTTCATTATTTATAACTGTCTTTCTACTTTTTTCACACAGTATAATGAGAAAGAAATTAGTTTACAACTGTAATGAGCAAATAGTTTTTTTTTTCTTTTAATTTCATGTTACATATCTAGTTATCTGATTGTAAGTAAGTTTTTAAAAGTGTTGTAATGAAACTATTTTGTAAAAATTCAAAGTACTTCTCTTATTTGGGAAAAAAAAAAAAAAAAAAAAAAAAAACCTAGTGTCTTTTTACTTTTTTCCAGCAGTGTAAATATTTGCTATGAACAAATGCTTAAAATCTTTAGCCAAGAGAGCTTTATTGGTATCATTCAGAAATCATTAAATACTTCGGAACTAGTTTTATGATTAGTGTGTTTCTTCAAATTATAATATTTTTTAGAATTGAAAATTTGTAAAAATCTGTCGCAGTTATCTCTTTATTGTTTCTGAACTGCCATGTTTGTTTGAAGACCAATAGTTTTTATTTAAAGTTGTTTTCAAGCAATAATAACATAGCCAAATGCATTCTGTAACTATATGATTTCTTTTCTTTACCATCTAAATCAACACAAATCTCATCTAATCTTGATTAAAATTTGAAATTCCCAAATAAGAAAAATTATAGATATTTTGTAAAATGAAGCGAAAGAAAAGGGAAAGAAAAGCGAAAAAATAACCTTAAGCGTAGAACCTTAAGCGTAGATACCTTAAGCGAAGAAATAATAAATTCTATTATTTTACTGTTGCTTTTCAATTTAAAATTCAATATGCACTGTGATTTATAGTTTTGTAAGAATAATTTTTTTTGACACCTTGGACCTATAAATGATGATAGAAGTTATTTATACTGTGTAAAAGTTAGAGTTGTTAAGATGTTGATTACAGTTTTAAATTAAGGCTGGTAAAAAGCTAGAAATATAACAAATAGATATGAAATATAACTTCTGATCATAAAAGCTAGCTAAATCATTTTATAAAAGATGTGTCGAATTATTAGATAATGAATTATTTATTGTTCAAAACAATTAGAAGATTGTTATAATTTTGGATATAAACTGCAACTGCAGATATGGAAATGTTAAATATGTTAATGTTTTGGTGACTGTTTTTTAATATATCGGTGTTGTAAGATAGTCGATAAGAAAAAGAAACAACTTACAAGGAATAATTAAATTTCATTGACAATTATTCAGAGTTGTTGGTTGATTAAAAGCGCACAATTCGTGACTAAAAGTGCGCAATACCTTGCTGGCATTAAAATTGCAGTAACAGAAAGAAATGATCTTATGAATATGAAAATTACTCGTGAATGAGTGAAGGACGAAGAGGTTCGAATATGCAAATGATTTGCGAACTGTTTCTTCAAAACCAGTACAGCAAATAAGCAACGATTAATAAAAAGAGCGGTATAGAGCTTTATGTGTGAAATTTTCTTTCTCCAGCTGTTCGCGTCCATGGCCTCTCACTGTTCAATAGAGAATCGGACATTTCAACTTCTTTCTTCGCGTTAAATTCAATTTTCGATTCCCCAGTGCTCTTTAATTCTTTACCAATTCTAGCTAAGTAGCTTAGTAACTCCTTGGATTCCATTATTTTTTGATTCGCTTTCATTTCCGGTGACATCAAGAGTTGATAATTAATCTTTTTCGTGATTAATTTTTAATCATTATTTCAATCATGTTATAATTATGTGTAATGATAGCATCAAATTATGCAAGCATTACTTTTTTTTCGCATACTTAATAAGGACTTATTTTTATCTCATATTTATTATTTGTATTTATCAATTTATAGCTTATTTCTTAGTTGAAAATAAAGTTTGGTTTTTAAAAATGTATTTAAAATGTTTCATAGAGGATTGAACTAGTGAGTCTTGAACAGTAATTGTTGTTTTCCGTAAGTGAGCGATTTTTATTCTATTCCTCAAAACGAACGTTTTTTTCTGATCTCTAATTTAAACAGCGTAAGGAACAAAAGACATTTAGAGCCGGCATAAAAATTGTGTAGTGAATTTCGCATTCGGCAATCGCTTTAAAAGATCGAAATCTTCTCAGAATACCAGGCTATAAAAAATGCTTGCCAGAAAGTGTTGGACTTCTATAGAAATATGCACTTCGAGAATCTGGATTATCTTTTCATAATATGGCCAATCGCTTTTGTCCAAATGTAATCTGTTTCCTGCAAAGTAGGAAATCAATGAATTGCTGAGGATCATAATGAATTGTTTGTAGGATATCAACATCATCACATGGATTACGGTTTAAAGACAGATATTCAGTGCGGTCTGCTTTGCAAACACATTACTTATGCTGCAATATAAGCAAACCACAATTAAATTAAGGATCATATAAGGAACTCTTTGAACTCCCTCCCTAATAAGGAACAAATCGGTATGTTCATTAATAAAAATTTTGACTTACTCATCTCTTTGTCTCCTAACAAATCTAATATTTTCAAGTGCAAATGTTTGATTTTGCTTAGTGTCCAACTTTCTTTCTAAATAAATATCTTTTTACTGTTATTGAAGCGAAATTCTACCCTGAAGGTCATGTTGTTACAATCTGACTGAGAAATTCCTGTGCCCATCTTCTGAGGGCAAAAAGGTAGTCTATGAAATACATACGCGCGCGCGTCTTCGAACATACAACTCTACATTGTGGAGTAGGTTTGAAAGAGTTAGAGTCGAAACTGTATTGCCAGTAACTCTCTGAAATTGCAGTTGCAACAAAGTTGCGCTCATTAGAAGATATTCTGAAACTGTCGATGCGAACCTTATTCAGTGTTGCATAAATATAACTTTCGTCAAAAAGAATGACGAATTCCATGTCCGAAAACGGTACTTTGAAAAACTCCTAGTGCTTTCGCTACAACTGATTGCTTTAAACTAAACTGTGAATGACTAATGGAAAAACGATTATTGATTCAATTGAGTTATGTATCTGAAGCATATTTACTGTTACAAAATATTCAATGCCTATTAATTGTTTTTAATCTTCTCCAATAAAAGAAGTATAGCAGATTGCTCTTTTTTTACTCTTTATTTTAAATTCGTAGTTTTAACGTCGTTAAAAAAATTTCCTTACACACAATTAGGTAATCATTATAGTTTTTAACCTCATAAATTTCATTTTTGTTTATAAATTTGTTCATTATATAGTTATATTTCATACTGAATTTACCATGCCTTTAAATATTTTGAACAATGCATTGTATATTAGGTTATGTATGAATTATTAGGTCAGAAAAGGGGTTATGTCGATATATTAAAATATTCAATAAGTAATTCTTTAATTTTTGAGTGTGACTTTAATAGATTCACTGCATAAATTAGCGAATTAATTATAATTTTATGGAATGTACTTAATAATAAAGTTAAATTGCTTTTACTTTTTGTAAAGTTTACTAATCTGAACGGTATTAAATGATCCATTGTGGGCTATGCTCCAGTTTCTCTAAAATAATAGTGCTTTTATCTATCATATTTATGATTCATTAAGAGAATTTCGAAATATAAGCAAAAGATATTAATTGTATTTAATATCCATTATTAGGTTGGTCAAGACAGAGAGAGATGCTACAAATTATTACATTTAACATAGGAATATATATATATATATATATAATATATATATATATATATATATATATATATATATATATATATATATATATATATATTATAATTATTAAAAAGGGGTATATAAAAGTAATATTGCTTGAACTATATATACTATTACCTGAATAATTATATATTTCAAAACAAATAAAAACTTTTCAAAAAAAAAAAAATCATTGAATTTTTGTAGTTATTGCAATAAATTGCCATTGTATCATCAGGTTACAAATACAGAAATTAGAATTTTTCAAGGTAAAATGGTTGTAAATATGATAAAATTAGTATTTGTTTTATAAGGGGTACACATAACTTACTTGTTATTGATAAAAATTTAAGAAGTTTTGATACATTAAATTTAGAAAATGTAATTTTAAAAAAATAAAGAATTAAAGCATTTAATTGAAATTTATTTATTTAATTTCATTGAAAAATAAAAAATTATAATACTGCTTTACATGAAAAATACTAAATATAAATGGTTGTGCTCATAAAAACCACACACCTTTTTAATATTGGGGGAAAAAAACTAGTCTTCAGAATAGCTATACCTTCATACATAAAAAAGTATATTCATAAATTATTTAGATATCTCAAATGAAAAATAAATATTTTAATTATTTTTTTATGGTTCTTATCACAGAATGTTAAACACAAACAAACTTTTCCAAAAAGATCTTAAATACTGCAAAATCTTTGATATTTTTTGCTTATACTGCTATACTTATACTATTTAGTTTGTTCAAATATAACTACATCATACCCAATTTTCAGAATAGACTTAATATCTCTTGTGTTATAAATATTAAGAATGTCATCAAAAATGCAAAAATTAAGAACCTATATCAGAAAGAAAAAATGATTGGCATATTTTACAGAATTATTAATTTATATATATATCATATTTAGAGTTAATATTTTTTAATTATATGTTTATTGTAAATTAGCAAATTTCTTAAAATATGGAATATATCTTATTGAAATAAACTAAGCTAAACGTGAAAATGAATAGCTCATTTATAGTAGATACATTAAAATATATTAATTATGCACATTCAACAAATATTTTAAATCTTGCAAAAATATTAATTTTTTTTATTTATTTCTATCAGGATTTTAGTTCAAGCAAGAGACCTCTACCTCAACAAAGATACCCTCATGGTTTACCAGACTTTGGTTACAAAGAACCAAGCATCATTCCAGAAGGAAAATGTACTCTCAGACAGGTTCTAAAATTTTTGTCAAATCATCAGAACGATCCGGAGAAATATACTATCGAAAATATCGCCAAAACATATTCTATGAAATCATCAGATATTGAAAATATTATTGAACACTTCCGTGTTTTTGAAATTTATATATCTCGAGATACAAAACAAAATGTTGCTGAAGAAGCATTAAAAAATTTGGGTGTTGGGAAAGTAGTGAAACCATTATACCATTCAAAATTTAGACACTTAGAGCAAGATAAATTCCTTGCTGATGTTAAAGAAGAGAAAAAATGATACTAATTTAAATGCTCTTTAATAGGCTTATCACTTTTATTAATTTTAAAGAAGTTATAATTGGGATGTTTAGATTTGTTATAAATTTTAAAGAATTAAACAGAATCATTTTTGATATTCTTCAAGTCAATCATACAATTTTTGTATTTACACAATTTAGTAATTATATAAAAAAAATAGTAAAAAGAATTCACTTAAAAATTAAACAATTCTCGTATTGAATTAAAAAATAACTTATTAACTTCATTTTAATTTATAATTTCATATATTGATTATTCAAAAAATATTCCTTAATGAGATCGTTTGTTGCAGTTCCTTTTTCTTTAACTTCCAAATTATGTTTCTGTTTAGATCATGAAGATTCTTTGATGTAATTTAGAAAATGTAATGTGTAGTGAAACTGTAAAATAAAATATCAACAAAATATGTAATGTATATTTTTATTTGTTATAACACAGAACTGATGTGAGAAACAATTATTCATATTTGCACTTTAAGTTTGTGTATAGATTCAATTTTTAAAAAAATATATGTAATCAATAACACTGCTATGCTATTATCATTCATACGATGTAATGTCTCACAAATATTGTAGAAATCAAAATCTTGAGTGATCTTGCATAAATCTGAATTAAGATATGGTTCAAATGAATAGATTTATTAA
Source organism: Latrodectus elegans (assembly GCA_030067965.1). Lineage (NCBI taxonomy): Eukaryota > Metazoa > Arthropoda > Arachnida > Araneae > Theridiidae > Latrodectus > Latrodectus elegans. The sequence continues at coordinate 71,458,038 of CM057819.1, forward strand.
CAGAGCAAAAATAAAATTATTGCACATTCTTTTCATATTTCTTCAGTAATTTTAACTTTTTTTAAATACCTTGAGAACAAGCATTTATATAAAAAGTAAGTTTTCTATCAAAACATCAACTTACTTCAGTTTAACATTCCTAGATATTATTTAGAAATATAAAAACATTTTTATATAACTGTGTTCATATAAAGATTACAACTAAATGTATACAGTATGTAGAATGAATTGCGTGAGTGTGTGAAAATATTTTATGTTTTCTGAATGTATATTTTCTAGTATATTGTAATAGAAAATACAAAAACAAAATGTTTAATTTATTAATGGTAAACTAACAAAACCTGGATTTTAAGTAAATCTTCCACATTAAGTTGTCATTAAGTAGGAAAAAGTTTAATATTCTAGTCTTCTTCAAAGAATTATACTTTTAAAATAAGATTAAAAATTCTAAAAATGACAATAGAAGTAACAAGTTTCTAATGAAAGAAAACCATTGAATTCTTCAAGCATTTTATAGCAGAAAGAAACATTCTTACATACTTAAAGATATTTATAGAACCCATAAAAAATAATTATCTATCTATATTTATTATAAATGTATGCTTTTGTAAAACAGAATAACATAAAAGTAAATATTCTTTTTACACAGTTTAATACATTTACATTATGTAGGTAAAATATTTTGGGTGGAATGAAATAAATCAAAATTACATTCCATGAATGATTATTAGTCATATTATTTCAAATCAAGAAACTCACCAACACATTTGATGGTAAATTTTATAGCATTGATTATGTGTGAAATATTATAAAAGATGCAAAGCAGAAAAATAAAAATTTGTTTAATAGTAAAAATTATGTCAAAAATAACATTACTTCATTACAACTGAATGAAATAAGTCTTAATAATAAGTACAAATAAAAGAAACAATTTATTTTTATCAGTAACACAATATGATAGAATTTTGAACTCTTCATTCAGAAATGAATTTTTTATATCTTGTACAAAAAATTATCCTTCATAATTTAAGTTATCCTTGAAATTATAGTACATCAAATACATAATACTTTCTATTATGCTAAATGTTTACACACAATACTTTAAAATTTTTATATATTTGAATATTTTCTCATGAAGCAGTCTTTAAATTTAACATTCAGTTTGTTAACAGCTCATTTCTTACATAATATTAAAAGTCTCATGTGATAGAAAAGATATCAAGATACATCTCATTATAAGATAAATGAATTATTGTAAATCTTTAGTAAGATAACACATTATTTGGATTACAATAAAATATTCTTAACAATTTCAAATTGCATAATTCTAAAATCAATAAAATTACAAATTGCACAATTTAACAAATAAAAAATTTTAAAATGACTAGATGTAGCATTATATATATATATATATATATATATATATATATATATATATATATATATATATATATATATATATATATAATATAAAGTTGCTAAATATTTATTGAATTAAATATTTATGAAATTAAGATAATTGAATAACTAATCAGGTAACAAATCTGAACTTATGTCATCATCTTCAAATTCATCTTTGTTAATATTAGCAGTTTTGGGCCTGCCATGTCTTGTTGCGGATGATTCTCTGAAATTCATGTCTGTAAAAGAGTACATATCTTAACTCAGTGTATAGCAATAATACAAAAGAAATTAAATTTTGTTTGCAGAAATATTTGTTAAAAATTCATCTGATAATTTAAATATGAGTAAAAGAAATATTGCATGAAACTGTACTAATTGTGCTGTAATTTAAAAATTCTCAGTATTCAATCATTTTAAAAATGTGTTTGTGCTTATTCTAGCCATATTCATCTAATGAGATTCAAAATTTAATTTAGAATTTACTTTTTCTTTTGATTCTGCCCAAAATGAAATAGAAATGAAAATGTATAAAATTATTTAAAAATAAAATATTTTTATCAAAAACAAAAATTATTTTTAAATTTTCATATATTGTTGGATTTTACTTTAATTCCAGTTATACTGTTTCATTAAAAATAAAACTATTTTAAAATAAAATCATTGATAATGGAAAACATCTATAATTTAGACCAGAAGAAATAAATGTGATTAAAATTTAATAATTACTTTTAAATATTGCAACATGACTTTATGTAATTATTATGTAAATTTTATACTAACCTTGACTATCTTCTGGAAGAGTTAGTTCATCAGCTTCTAAAATTTTTTGTGCATTGCTCAGGGATTTAGCTGATGTTGTCATTGAGCGCCCAGAATGGGCTTGTCTAGGACTTCCTAATGGTATGCTTGCATCTACTGATAAAAAAAATACCAAACATTCACACTACATTCATAATAACATAACATATAACATAAGAACTAAAAATATGTGATAAATTCTTTGTCCAGTTAAATTCGTTTGATAACAAATACTCAAAATATATTACCTATAATTATCTCCCTTTTTTTTTCTACTTGTAAATTGTTTTTGATTTTCTCACTTATAAACAGTGTAGTTTCATAGAATTTAAAAAAAGAATAAATAAATCATTTATAATTTAAGATATAGAGTTCAAACTATCAATGATATAAATTACACAGTCCATCAAATAGATAATTAACACAAGATATATTTTCTATATAAAACATATTTAACAATGTTATTTAAGTTTTGAGTTATCATTATAACTAAGGATTATGCTTCTATATTTAGGATACAGTAATTATAATGTTAATCTATAGTCAATTGAAAAGCAAATTTACTGTTTATACATTTTAAATTATATTTATACAAATAAATTATAATATTTCTATCAAATTTTTTATGTTTATCATTTTTTAGAAAATTTAAAAAACTAAATATCCCATTTTGAAGATGATTAGTCTTCATATAAATAGTTTTAAAATCAATTGATTTAATTATTAGTACGAAAAATGAAATTCAAATACAAATGGGCATCTTTGAGTGTGAACATTATTTTGTTTATGATTATCTGTGGTTTTGTAGAGAGAGAGAGAGAGGAGTGACAGTGAAAATTACTATAACGCAAATATTAAAATTAGCAATTATTATTCAAAATAACAAACATTGTAAATAATGAAAATTTTATTATTTAAATATTTGATTAGCTTACAAAATGTTTCATAAGCATCACAATGTCAAAGCTTTAATTTCATTTTACAAATTAATAATTTTTAAGCTTGCTATTATCAAAGTATTGGCTAAAATTTAATTTTTAAAACAAAATAATATTAAAATTATAAGAAAGAACTGAAGTCTGTAAATTATTTAGTAACTTAATTTCTATTGCCAAACTGAGTAGTCTGCAGTTATTGGCAAACAAGAAGTGATAGAAAAATAAATAATGTCATAGCAGCAGATTAGTAAGAGTAATTTCAGTTTTTTTTTTTTTTTTAAATCTAAGAAATTTAAATAAATATTTAGTTCTGTGTGAAAACCGTTCGCTTCGTTTCATCTTATAAACAAAGGAATGTATATATATATATATATATATATATATATATTAAAATAAAATAAAATCTATTAAATCTAAATCAGTATTCTGAAAACATGGATCAAAATTAGTTTGCATTTGTTTAAGAGATTAAAACTTTATGAGATTTTACTTTTAGTCAAATTATTAATGATGATTACAATATACTTTGTTCAAAAGTGTTAGTAATCAAGAAAAATCATTAGATTTATATTCAAGAAAATGGAAGTTTTTTTTTCTGTTATAACACAAAATTATATTGCTACTTATTCTCATGAACTATTTTTACTGAGCTTAACTCAACAGCATATAGTACATGCTTGGTGTGAAAAAATGTATGAGGATATGTTCACTGAAAATTTCTGACCATTTATCAACAACTTATACTACCATGCCAAAAACAACACAACTCTAAGAAAATGAGCGTTTTTTTAATTACTCTATTTTAAATGTCAATTATGGTAATTTTGAAACACACATTTTAAACATACTTTTGTTTTTACTCAATATTTTAAACCCACTTTTTCTTTTACTTAATTATCTTTTAAACACAAATAATATTTTAAATACAATTGAATACTCACTGCTGCTAGCAGAACCATCTCGAGATGTACGACTACTACTTCTACGACTACCAGGACGGCTACCACTACTAGCAGTTCTCTGAAAATATAATTTTAAAATATGTTTATTCTTTCCATTATAAAACGAACATTTTTAAATAGTTCTAAACATAAATTGTTTATTTATTTTATATATTACTTGTGTTTTAACCTCTTTAGCCTTTTCTGCTTTCTTTAGTTTTGTTGTGTATTCTGAAGCTTCTTTTAGTCCCAGATCTGTACATAATCGAACTAAATACTGAAGGCCTGCAATATAGAACAAATTTTTGTATTAACACATATTTTTTCTAAAAAATATCAATTGGATTCGAATTATTTTTAAGACTTTTTCATAAAATAATGAATCTTTTTATTTGAAAAATAGTTCATTTTCATTACCATTGTTGCTGTATAAAAATGAATACAAATAATATATATATATATATATATTTGAATATAATTAGCTATATAAAACAATTAAAAAACTATGCAAATGTTAAACATTTAAATGAGTACATCATTGTCTTTTGGAGTATTATCTACTCAATATAATGCTCTGCTGAAAGATAAGAAACTTTGTGAAACTTTCTTTTACATTGCTAAAGCTCCCGCGTAAAATTTGCATGGATATCAGCATATTTTTACTACTCACCGGCAATTAAAAAAAATAAATCCTAGTTAAAAAAATATGTGCTTAAGTGTATTTTTTGCTATTAAAATACATAGGAAAATTATGCTTCATAATATTAAAATTCATAAATGAAAAAAGTAAACTAATATCTGATGCGATTCTTTTATGTAAGAAAAAATTTTACAAAACGAAAAATTCAATAAATAAACTTGAGATCCAATAAATTTAATTTGTGTAATAAATAAACTGATTGATCAACTTGAACCTACATTCAATATCATCAGGAAATTTACGATGTATTGCTTTATACTCCTCAAGAGCTTGCTGATAGTTTCCACTTCGTCTCTGACACGCAGCAACCATTAATTTCCATTTAACTTGGTTTGGTCTGAAATAATGAAAAATATTTAAATACAGAGAACTTTATGCTAAAAGTAATTGTTATTATTAAACCATTAGAACATTCCACATTTATAAGTTCAAAAAAAAAAAAAAAAAAAAAAAAAAACTGTAAAACATTGATGTCATACACTTTTATCAATATGGTTTATTTTATTTATAATAAAAATGTTTTCAGATATAGTAATAAACTTATTTACAGACAAATATAATTTTATTTATTATCATGATAATAAGGAATAAAATTCTTGTCATGATTATTTCAAGGAGAATTTCAGAAATCAATATAAATTATAAAACAACTAATTCATTATGACAGAAAGATTTCTTATGTTAAATTTAATTTTTTAATTTACTAATCAAAAACTCTACAATGAGTAAAATAATAATAATAAAAAATCAATTTTAATTATGAGGCAATGTGATGTACTTGTTTAATTAATGTATTCGCACACAATTCATTAACAAAATATGTATTCATTGTTTTAAAAACTACAATATAAATTTTAACATCTTTCTCCCTAAAAAGAAGTTAGTAATTTTTACATCATTAGTTAAATGTCTTTCCTAAATTTTCGTTTTATCATCCCATTATTAATTACATTTCAATAAAGAAGAAAATCTAAGACATAATTTTCTAAGACATAATTTTTCTTCTAAGACATAATTTTTCTTCTTATCACAACCAGAAATAATTGAGGGAACGAAATATAAATAAAGACTGAAACAAAATCATAGGAATGTATTTAAAGGCATGAAGCATGCTACAATCAAATTTTTTTTAATAATTTTACAACAAATTTTAAATGATGATGCATTAATTAAGTATCCTAAAAAAGAGAAAATATCAAACTAAGTGTAAAGTCATATGATGTAGTGTACAGCCCAAAAAAAGTACCAATTATTTTAATCGATAAAAAATTATTCATTTTATGTAATTTACAGCTAAAATGAGTGATAATTTGGATAATTTTGCAACCAAGTTACATACATTTTAGAAATATTCAATTATATATTTTCGAAATTCGCTTTCATATTCACCAATGAAAATTTCTGATATAAAGTTAAACATTAATTAATTTAAGTACATGGAATATATTATTAGTTTGCATGTCAATGATCATTAAAGATTATAGAAAATTGTTTACATTCACACTTTCCATAATTATCTAGAAATAATTATCAACATACTGTATAATAGCAGCTCTTTCAAAGAATTTTATTGCTTCTTCAAACATCTGCGATTCTATGTAATATGAACCTAGTTTCTGTATTATCTCCATATTTGATGGAAAGTATCTATAAGACTATAAATATTAAATTTTAAGAATATATTTTAAAATGAGAAGAAACATCATAATTAAAATAAAATTTAATTCTGTGAATTTATGATAGATTTAGTGCAGCGTAAAAATTGTGGAATAATTCCTAACATATAAATATGAGTATTTAAAATAAGAATCAATAATTTCTTAAATTAATTTCTTTTTCAGGAAAATTTAATTTATATTAAAAATGGTAAAACATTAATAAAATGTATTACTTACTGCAAAAAATTTAAATAAACATTGATAGAAAATATAACAATTACATTCATATCAGTATTATAGGAATATATCATATAAGCTTCCCTAAAAAAATCCTTTGCAAATAATGTATTGAAAATCATATATATATTTTTAATATGAGTTATTCATTATTACAAATTTTTATATTATATATTTCAAGATAAAGAGAAATTCTTTAAATTCAAAAATAATGTTAATGACATTTTAACATTGCATGTAAAGATTTTTCTTTGATTTTGATTACTTATCAAATTTAAAGAAATTATATAAATTGTATTTTAGAAAATAAAATGAAATGGCATACAAATAATTATTTTCTCATCATAGAAATGACAAATTATACATATAATTAAATAATTATTTATAAAAATAAAATCTATATAAAAATGTCAAGCCAAATTAATATTACTTACATCGGAATGATATTGAAAAGCTTGTTGCTTATCGCCTTCAGAATCAAACATATCTCCTATTTTAGCTAAAAGGTATGGATCTGTGGGAACTAATGTAATAACTTGTTGATACCTATTTGAAATGGCGAAAAGTTTTTCTCTTACAAATTACTCATTTAATAATAAAATAAATAAAAATTTTCTTTATATAAATTGAAGTATTTTATGAAGATACTTTTTTTATAAGATAATGACTGAATTCTTATATGTTAGTGTTAATTGGTAATTATCTTCGTTATCTGTTTAAAGGAAATCATATTTGAATAAACAGGACACTAAATGTTAATGACCAAATGCAATGGTAAAGAAAATTTCTAATAGTTGAAATAAGCAATATTTGTACATATATTTACACTTATCAACAAAATATTAAAAATTATAAATAAAACTAAAAATAACAAAAAAATAATAAATAATTGCATAAAAATTAAAATAATGTGTCACAGATTACCTAAAAAACTATATATAAAAGTTAAAAAACTTTAATACATGATAAACATAAAAATAATAATACCCAGAATTTTTTGCAAAATACAAAGTATGAAATTTATAAATTAGATTCGTTAATTTAATATAAAATATTACTTTCAATTTGAAGTAAGATCCCTCCAAAAAGCTATACAACAGCCAATATAATGATTTGTGATGATGTAGCAATTAAAAAGGAGTTGAAAAGGGAGATAAATGAATACAGATATGTATTTTTCTATTTCTAAACTAAACAGAAATAGCTTATTGGCTAATCACCGATAGCCATCCGAACACCAAAGTCAAGCATCGCTTTCTGCAAGTAATATTTGAATCAGTGGCTGTTTTGAGACTCTTAACTGGCCATGACTATCAATCCAAATATATGTACTAGTTAAAGATTCTCCAGAGACCTAATTGACACCTACACAGTTCACAACAAAAAATGGACATTCAACATTTAATTCATGTATTAATCTCAATGGTCAATGCGTCCAATATTGTGAAGCAAGAGAGTAATAGCACAGCTGATTCACCGCTTTGTTCTTTGTATTTTTGTTAGTGTTCCCTATTTTATTCTGTATTTTTTTTCTTTCAGCCAGCCATTGGAAATAAAAAAATATTTGGAAAGATAATTCTCTCTTTCACAGTGTTATTCATAATTTGAGGCAGCACTCATGAATTTTACGTTGCTTAAAAACTAATGTGTCATTTGAGCCTTCCAGTTTTAATTAAATAGATAAAACTTATTATTTAACCTTTAGATCGAAATTTTCATATAATTATTATTTTTGTTTACAATAACTTTGTTATGTGTGTGTCTGTTTATTAAACATTCATATACTTAATGACTATTTTTATGTACATGGTTAGTGGAATATGCATAAGACTGTATCAGGTTTGAGTCAACCCTACTTGATCCAAATTCAAAATTATAAGCTGTTTAATAATGGAGGTGTTTAGCTTATAAATTGATAAAACTCAACTTTCTTTCAAATCACTATCTATGTGTCTATTACAGGATTTCATGTCTTAACTTTTTAAAATAATAATCGGTATTTGTACGATGAAATTTCAAGTCTTGAAATTCAACTAGAGTTATCTTTATATGCTGAATTTTTTTTTTCCATGGAAAATAGCTCACCATGATGTGAGCTATGTAATCTGCAGCTGTCATCTTGTAGCAAGAAATGCTTACCTATTACATTGCAGTATGGATACATTTATGCATAGATGATATGATTTCTATAAACATAAGTTTTCATAATATCTTGTGAAAAGATATGCAGTTTGTATGCATCCATCAAAAAATAAATAAATAAAATAATCAATTGCTACTATTATTAGCTCAAGGATTCGTTTGAAAATAACAAGATATGAATAGATAGGAAATTAAAAGGGGAAAAAAGAAAAATATGAATAGGACAATAAGATTTAAAAAAATAGAAATAATAGAAAATAATAAAGAATTACAAAACTGTATTTATTATATATAATACTTTAAGCCTTAATGTATGAGCATATTGATCTCTTGTGGTGCACTGGCACATTGTATATATTCTGCATAATAAATAGGATTTCATTTATATAACAAAACTATCCATTGGAAATTTGTATATCCTGAATTACTACTTGTAAGAAAAAAATTACAGTAGAGTGACAACAAATTGAATTGATACCATTGAGTTCAGTGTATTTATTAGTCCTAAGTCAATAAATTTACCAAAGAATAAAATAGAGAAAGTTCTTCAAAATTGCAATCAATTATCTGGAGTTGGGAACAACTATTCAATAATAATAATTAAAGTTTATAAAATCAAAACACATACAAAAACATGGTAAATTTTAATAATTTTAAACAAATTAATCAGATTAGTATATAATGTAAACAACAAGAATTCAGAATATAAAGGAAATTTGTAATACCATTCTAAAGCTTGGTCTATATCTTCTAATTGCTCATATCTGAATGTCGGTTAAAGAATTCCAAAATAAAATCTTATGAGAAAAAAATTAATTCAATTTCAGTGTAAAAAAGGTTTGGAAATTAAAGATCTTATAAATTATATCATTCAGGAAATGTAAAATCACATGCAAAACTGTTGAAAGAGCTATTATGTAAAAAATAGGAAATCAAACATTTATTATAATTTTAAATTTCAAGAATGTATAAAAGATTTATTAACAGCCTAAAAAATACAAGGTAATAGTGTGATTGATTTTATTTGATCTATTATCTTTTTTCTTTTTTGAGAACAAATATTGAAATTAATTATACAAGACTGTAATGTATTGATATTATAGATCCATTTTATCACAGTAACATTATAATTAGCAATTTTTGTGCTCTTGGTTAATTGAAAAGCATCAAACATATATGAATTTATATTTATATACAGATTATTAATTAGAAAGGATACAGACTAGCGATTTGGTAAATCACTAGAGGATGATTTCTTACAATGCCATGGAGTTTATAAAATGATTCTAAAGCATCTTCTGCATTATTTAGTCGTTTATAAGATAAACCTAAGTATGCATAAAATAGATAATTAAATTAATTAAAATGTTCAGGATATATTATTGGTGCAATATATATTTTATGATAACAAAATTTAATCTCACAAAAAATTAATAAATTTTAACCATATAATGATTATCAGAAATCATTTAAATAAATCATGCACTTCGTAACTAGAATAAAGCTTAATAATATATAGATAAATCATATTATTAGCTTAACATTATTAAAGTTACTCTGAAATAAGAACTTTAAAACATTAAAATAAAATATGTAAAAAAAGTTCTTTTGTATTCAAAATGTAACTCAATACCAGTATGTTAATCTCAAATGTACTTACATTTGTGATTAACATACTGGTATGCCAATAAGTTACAGGACACTTATTTTCAGAATATGTACATGTACATTCAATTATTTAAACTTAAGTATAGTAAAATGAAATAAAAGAAATAACTTTGTAGTTTTCATTTTCATATAATTACAAAAAAAAAAGTAATATGTAATAATAGAATTAATATTATATAAACTGATTGAAAAATATATTCACATATTTTAAAATTGATACCCTATTAAAATTCTTAATTGAAGAAAAATTTTAAAATAAACTATTAAATTTCTATAATTATAATTGAAATTATAAAATAAATTAAATTTCTAGAATAGTATGTGATACAAAATAAAAATGAAGTATTACATAAAATACAAAAAATGCTGTCAAATAAAATGAATCTTCAGACTTTAGCTATCAAAATATCTACATAAATATTTAACAAAAATGACAATTAATATGGGGGATAAACACAGTTAATATATTGAAACACTAAAAATTGGAACTAACAAAAATAAGTTACAGTCAGTAGCATTAAATCAAATTAACAGTGAATTTTTATCATATATACAAATAAAAATTTGTGCATATTATTTTTGACTTAAGCAAAAGACATTACAACACAATTGAGTATCTTCATGTTTTAGAATTTTATTTAAAAATATTTTAAAATTAAAAATGTTATTGAATTGAATTAAGTATTTAATAATTTTAATTGACCAACATAAATTTATGGAATTTGTATACAACCACAAGCAAATGAATTTTGTTAAATATATCATTATAACTGTAGAACTGTTTTTAATGAGTCTGTATATTTAATGAATATAATCATATAAGTAATTTTTTTTTTATTCATAAAAAGTATTTTAAACACATAGCCCATAATTTGAATAAATAAGAAAAATTGGTTATTTATAGAAAAACAAACTTTTATTAAATCAAACTGAAATGTATAAATTCTTATGAAAATTATGGATATAGTGAATTAAATGTAAAATGATAATTTTATAGTAAATCAAACAATGAACAAAAATCAAAATAGAGATTTTTTTTACCTAAATTATATAAAGCTTCGACACAACTTGATTCATTAGACAGAGCCTCTTTATAAAATTCAATGGCTTTTTCATATTCACCTTTAGATAAGCAACAATTGCCTTTGTTTACCAAAGCTGCAAAAAAAAAAAATAAATAAATAAATAAATGATAAAAGTGCTTTGTTACTAACAAGCAATTACTAAAAGGATTTCAAACAACTAGAATAAATCTTATTTTATAAAATTCAATTAAACATTTGCTTACGATTATATGTTTTAATTTTAATCAAATATTATTATAAATGCTGCTAACTTATAAATGTTTATATTGGATGATATTAAATAACAGCACGTTTTACAATATTAAAACAAAATAAATAATGAAAATTTTTATAATTGATATTCCTTAAAAAATTTATTTCAAAATTTCCAAATATTTAACAACATCTATGAACAATTTAATCTATATATATTAATTTAACAATACCTCCAGCATTATATCGATCAGCAAGTACAGCTTGATCTGCACATTTTTCAGCTTGTGCAATATCTCCTTGCTGAAAAAACATAAATATTTATAAGCAAATATACTTAAATATTCTCTAATAATTTGCTTTAATTATATAATATGTTTTAAATATGGATTATAAATAAACAGAAGATGTTAAAATAACTTAAAACAAGCCAATAAATTTCAGTTTAAATAATATATACATATATCCTTAAAATAACCAAACATTGAGCAGGATAAAAACTTATACACATAAATTAATAAAAATAAATGCAATTATTGAAAAAAATGTTAAGCTATTAAGCATTTGCATTGTTTAAAAAGTGAATCATATATGGTATTCTGAAACCCTTAAGCAAATCTCTATTATTCCAAATATATAAAATAACTGAATTTTAAAATATTTAGTTAATTATAAACTAAATATATTTACATATAGCATTTCAGATCCTAAAAGATTAAAATAAAATAATTTCCCAAAAAATATTTCTCATAATTTCTCTTCAAACATTTTTGAGAGGATTTTTTATATTTTGATGTCATGATGCAAGTTTGAAATATGAACTATATAGTTTTAAGGCTATATTGATATAGACAAGTACAGTTTAATATTTATAAAAATATAATTTGCTTTTTTCTAATTAATCAGACTAAAATATATAAAAAGTATATAATTTAGAATTATTTCAGTAGATTGTTTTCTTTATAGTAAACTTGCAGCTAAAAAATTGATGAAACTTGTTATTAAGCATGTTTTTACATAAATTAAAGTCAATACCTCCCAAAATTTCATTTCATATAAAAAAGTAAATTTATTGAAACTTTTAGGTAAATTCCATGTAATACATTTCCATTTTACAAGTATAATATAAAAATAATTTTATGAATAAATGTTAATGAAAACATTAATTATACTTACTAAATAATACAAGAAAGCTAAATTAGTGGTAGCTGTGCTTGCAACTTTTGTCTCTTTGCGTTCAAATCCTTTCAGAGTTTCAATGGCCTAAAATTATCAAAACTTTTTAAATTGCTTTAATCTTTCATCTTCTAAGATAAAGGTTGAGTGCTTTTTAACTGCTCAGTCTTAAATCTTCATTTTTATTATGACAAAAAATATCTAAATTAAGAAGTTATGAACATTTAATATTATCCAAAATAAAGCAAAAAATAAACATAGTCTTTCGATAAAGTTACTATGTTAGCATTCACATTTCATTATTTAAGATGTGAATTAAATTAGAGATGGTAGATTTTTTCTCTATAAATCTTAGCCTTGTTTTCTGTAAATCAACAATATATTTGTATGTGAATTTCTTTTGTTTGTTGAAACAAAACAATAACACATAGAAAGCAAAGAAATTTTCCAAAAAAGCTTCTTTAAAATTATAAAATCACTAATCAGAATTTTTTGAATATTATGAACAAATTAATTAGAATAATATGAAAAAATAATGGATTTATCTTCAGCATTTTTTGCAATGTTTATGAAAAAAATTAGATCATTGTTTATTTTTTTAATGAATAAATAAATTCAAACATATATAACTGAGATTGTATCAATTGATTCGCTTTCCCTCACAAGGTACATAAAATAAGCTAAATTTTAACTATAGATGATAGTAAAAATTTTAATGTGTTTATATTTGTTGTTCCAAAAGCTACTCAAGAGCACACTACACACACAAATGAAAATTTATAATAATCTAGAGAAATTGTAATTTTTTGGACACATTTAAAATTGCTACCTGATTAAATTCTCGCTTTCTCAAATAAGTTACAGCCTTATTTATTTCAAGGTCATTAGCCAAGTCAGAATATGGTGATAATTTTATTTGATCAACACACCTAGAAATGATTTAGAATTATGAATGAAATCGTTAGGATTACATTAACAGGATTAATTATAAAATTGAAAAAAAGAGATAATTATTCTTACATAATTAGAGATAAAAACGATAAAATTTTCAAAAATAGTAATAAATAGAAAAAAAAGATCAAATTTTCGGTAAATTAAAAAGTTTTCACAAATTAATTAAATGAAAAATTAAGCTTGATCAAATTTTATAATGCATAACCCAAATTTGCTCTTTTCTTCAATTAAATACTAATTAATAACAAACTTATTTCATACAATTTTTTTAAAATATAAGAATAAGCATAAAATTTATAAAAATTAAAATTCTACAGTCTAATTTTAGAAATAATACATGGACATTATATAAATATTTCTATACTTTTACAAAATAATTAATGGTGTATGTGAATCAAAAACATCGCTTTGTTATAAAATTTAAATTTTAAAAAAGAAATATATTATTGAAAAGCATATTAACAGTTAACTAATAAACAAAAATATATTAAACACAAAATAAATACAAAAAAAAAAAAAAAAACCTACTTTGAATTAAATTTCATATTTTTAAAATTTTATTTAATAGAGAAAGAAGATTTAGAAGTGGAATGAATATTTTTACATATTCTTCAAGTGTTATCTTTTAACAGAAGTTTACCTTTCTTTTAATACCCATTTAAATATTAGATCCATTAAATATTATGTAGAAAATATTCTTAGTAGTCTTATTGCTTATAAACTTGAAATCTACACACAAATATGTTTGTATACATAATTTGTTTTTATCTCTTCTTTGGTGTTAACCCATGTTATGCAAAGAAAATACAGTTTACAAAAGTAAATATAAATTTTCAATACTCTTAACTAAAACAAACTAATTCAAATGTAACTTGAAATAATTTATTGGAAGTAGCATTCAAGAAAAGAATAATATATTTGCAATAATGTAATTATGTTTTATATAAACATTAAAAATATTCCTAACTATAAAATTTGAAGAAAATTTTTTAAAATCTTCCTAACCATTCATATCCTGCAGCAAAAGTATCTGAAATTACAGGAGCTATCAATTTAGCAGCTGTTAATATAGTCCATTCAGCTTCTTGTTTTCTATGAAAAAACATAAAATAAAATGAAAAACAAAATTTTTTCTCAAATAAATATTTGACATAAAAATGAAAGAAAACAGTATGTAATAGCCTCAAAATTAGAATGAAAGTATTACTATGTTATAACTTTGAATAATTTACTGTATATAATTATTAACAATTTCCTGTTTATTAAATATTATACTTAGCATTATTTTAATCAAACCATTTTTTAAATTAGCTATCATGATTGGATGAAACTATCAGGAATAGACCAAAATTGAAATTGAATTAAATTAAACAACATTAAATTTTATGAGTCCAATTAAAATTTATTATTAAAATTATTTTTGTAAATTACATTATTACCTTACCTTTGCCTCTCTATTTTACGAAGTGAATCATTTTTTATGGCTTCAACAATTAAATTAGTCTGAGGATCTTCCTGGAAAAATTATTTTGCATTCAGGAACATACTTATGCTCAAACGTTTAAATAAACATACTTCATTTAATTTTCAAATACATTAAATCTTTTAAGTATTTTACACATGTAAATAACTAAAATAAGCTTAGATTAATTAAAATGAATTATTTTCAAATGGAATGAATAATTATAATTTACAACTTATTGAGTGATTAGGACACATTTACTTTGTAAATCCTTTCGTTTTATTTTTAAGCAAAATTTAAAATAATATCATCATTAAATATTCCCATTATTTAAATTGTGAAGTAAAATACAATACAATTAAACTGGACATTTTTAGTTTTAACTTTGAAATCAAAAATTAAAAAAAAAAAAAAATTAGACATCATATAAATTTCTTTAAATTTTTATACAGAATTTTATGACATGAAATATATATGTCTGAGCTATAATATATACAATAATTGTGAATATTATGTTTCTTTATACATACTTATATTATAATTTTTTAAAAGTGTTACATAAAAATATCCTACATAATGTTTTCAAATAAACATATAGTACTTTATTACAATATGTACTTTCAGAAATATCAAAAACTAAGAACTAAATAGTTAATGCAAAAAAGTACAGAAAATCAAAATAATCTAATCAAACTTCAATCATGCTATTTTTAAGGTTATTTTAACTAACATAATTTTTAAATATTAAATTACCGCAGACAGAGTATACTTGTCTTCATCTTCAACATGATCTAAAACTATGTCTAATAATTTTAAGAAGCTTTTTTTCATTTTCTCCTTATCACCAAGAGCGTGGTGGCATAAAAGTAGATGCAATGCTGTTCTGAAGTCTGCTTTCTCTGCCATAATATACTCATATGATGTTATAGCATCTGTATATTGCCCAAGTTTTACAAATGCCAAGCCAATGTTCTTCATTATTTTGATTCTGTAAGAAAATTTAATTTCATATAAAAATAATAAAGTAGTTTTCAACACATTTTTAGCTATAGCAAACTAAATATTAAAGACATTTTTAATAGAATGAAAGAAACTAAATAGCATTTTCAAATAACATAACAGTAGAGAGTATACATTTAATATTGGTAGTAGATTATTATAGCATCACTTTGGCAAAAATCTTATATAAAACTTATTGAAAAATTCTAGAATTTTTTTAAAAATCAAAACGTGTTAATTTTAAATAAAAATTAAAGGCATAAATGATGAAAAATTCAACAATCAGAAAGAACAAAAATTAAGAGTCTATATAATTGAAATCAGAAATAAAATTTAAGGCTTATGTATGAAATTAAGTGTATATGAACTTATCACAGCAAAATAAATCTTAATTTATAAATGTATAATCTCTCTAAGTGATAAACTTTCTATCATAAAATTACTTAGAATTATATTAAATATTTCCTTTTGCTCATGCAAAAGTTGTTATAAACAAAATGCATGATTGACGAAAAATGCTAGTAATAAAAATACTAGGAACAGAAACAAGTAAAAAGTAGTTTGGCAATAAGGAAAAACCTAAAATTATTTATTTATCTCTAAAAGATGAAGGAAAACAGTAACCAGGCACATAGTTTTAGTTCAAATGTTAATTAATAACATGTTTTATTTTTAATGGACGGTTAATGATGAGGCATCAAAAATAAGGTTAGAGTTTAATTCCCAATTTTAAAGCTTTTTAACTTTCAAAATCTATTTTTTATTACATTTCAAATATGTCACTATATGTCATGAATATAATGTTGTCTTGGGTATAGATTTTGTAAAAACTTTTTTCATAATTTTTATAATAATTTCATTTTATAACTTACTTGAAACCTTACTAAAATAGTAAATTCTTTATGGTGGTTCATTTCAATATAAAGTTTATACAATTTAAAATAGTATAGAGTTTTGTAATTCTAGGGTAATAATAATTTATCTAAAATATTACAGACAATACTTTCTTATTTCACTTCCAAGAATAAGAAAAAATATATAAATGAGCTACCATTAACAATTCAACATAAACTTGTCCATTAAGATAACAAGGCAATTTCAAATGCTCTTAGAAATTAAAAACTGTCTTCATGAAATCTTATCTTGAAAAAGAAAGTTTTAATCCATTAAAGTTCTAAATATCATTCATTGAAATAAATATATGTATAATAAAAAATATTCTACATTTTCCCTTTGTCGATGAAAATTATTTAAAAATCTTACATCAGCATGAGGTTTTAAAGATTTAATATCTTCTTTAAAACCTCATGCTGATGCAAGATTTTGATGAGAGATCATCAATATAGCCATTAACTAGTCAAGAAAACTGAAATACCAAAAAAATATACTCTAATATATCACTTTCTTAATGCCTTATATTTTTTCTATCTTCTCATATCCAATATAGATGACAATTGAATATTTGAATTTGATATAAAAATGGTATTGAGCATGTCATTATTTATTAAATTTTATAACAAAAATATTTTGGATTATTTTCATATGATTCCTGTCAGTCCACTTATCCATCATGAAGGCCAAGAATATCTTTTTTTTTTAATCAATCATACTTTTGCTTAAATGTTACAATTATCTAATTGCATTAAACCAGTGTGTAACTAATTGCATGAAATCTTGGAGAAAATTACATACTTTATAATATGTACAGATGAGATAAGTTTTGAAAACAGATTTATAGTTTTAAGTAAAAAATATTATTGATTATTTCAAGCACTTTATTATTACTTTCACCCCATAAGTACATATCAATGCAGTTTGAGATTAGAATTTGGGAGTGATACAATTTATCTCAACAAAGAAAACAAATTATTGGACATTAATATCATTTGATTTCTATTGTTTTGAATTTTTTCTTACCCATTTTTCAGATTTTAGGTAAAAAATGTAGTACCTTCATATTTTTTCAATAAAATTATGCTTGTTATATTAAGTTTAGCTATAATTTCATATGGTATTTCATACTATTCTGATTCATACATATATCAATGAAAAATATGTAATTACCAGAATAGCTATCATATAAAGGGATTTAGTTCCAAAAATGATTTTATTTATACAGTCCACTTTTGCTTCAATTTCATTAGTTTTCGCAAAAAAAAAAAAAAAAAAAAAAAAAAAAAAAATTGACTTGAAAACATTTTTTGACATCCATTAAAAACTGTTTATTTCAGAATTTTGTGCCCAATCTTTACATTTTCAACAATATTTGAAATATTAAACATTCAAATTAAACATTTATCTGTGTAAAAAAGTATTTTTCTCTCCCACAATAAAGATTATGAAATTTTGAAATTAAATTAAACATTTTTATATTAAGTTTAAAAATTTAAACTGAAGAAATATTCAAAAATTGCAGAATATGCATATTTTTATTTCTTCATTAAAGAATATTAACTTAAGTAAAAAAATAATATAGCATATAATTTAAAAATAACAATTTTAATATTATTATAAATTGTTTTCTTTGTGCTACAAGGAATATAAACAAAATTCTAAATTAATTTATTTTGAATACTCATACTTTTATTAAAGAAAACATTTCCACACCAAACCAGTATAAAGGTGCATGAAATCATAAATATAATGATATCTATTACTAGTTAAATTTCACAAAACACATTATTTTTCTAGCAGAAATCCTCTTTAAAATTAATTATATTTTTACACTTAGCGCCTTTTTTCCCACCTTATGGAGTTTAAAAAAATTTATTCTTACTTCTTAGGATTTACAAATGGATTGATTTTCTTTTCCCAAAACAAAAATATTAGCAAAAAATTTTAAAGTTACTAAGATTTTTTTATAATAAGAATTAAATTATTCAACTGCTTTTTCGTAGTAAGATAAATAATAATATTAATGCAAAAAATAAAATTTTTTATAAATATTTCTAAAGTTGAGCAATGTTAAAGAATAATATGTTTAGCATACTAATGTTTAGCAATGTTAAAGAACTTTCAAAATGTTTCATTTATTGAATAATTTTTGAATAAAAATAATACTGGTAACAAATGAAGCTATTGGTTGAAAAGAAATTAACAGAACTGGAAAAAAGCCTTTCAAATTCAAACAGTCAAAGTTCCAGTTGAGCTGAAATGCAAAATTAAAAAACTGTGAAAAGGGCTGAGCAAGCATTCATCAGCTAACTTAGCCTTTTTCTGTGTATACATATTTTGATGAGGAATTTTACTGGTGAATATAATTTAAGTAATATAAAAGTAATGAAAAAAATGGAGACAACGACTATTTTTGCTGTTAAAAGTCTAAAGAAAACTCTAATCAATCATTAAAATTATAATATTATTTGAAGTTACTTTGATAACAACAGAATTTATTTAATTCAAGAACTGTATTTTCAGTAACAGTTTGTAAACAAGAAAGTGCTGCAATTTATATAATAATTCATTCTTTTTAAGACACACACAGAGAGTAGATTGTTTAAAAAACTATACATTTATTTTAGATATTCATGAAATGCGCTGTTCCCAGGGAGTGCTATAGAAATCTGGGTAAGAAAACTGAACTGGCTGCCAAAATAATTACGTCTTGTTTTTGGTTCAACATATACTGGGTTTGAATCCCAACCTTAGCTTGTATATTTATAGTGGTTTATAATCCATTTTAAATTGTAGGTCCTGGTATAATTAGTGCTAATGTTCAAAAAAAATTACCATTGAGTGACAAACAAACCAATTAAAAGTAAAAGTTAAATCTCCCATTTTGACATATTTAAAAACTAATAAAAGATTATTAGTAGTGGTTATGATTAACAGCATTTATAAACATTAAAAGGCAATAAAACTTGTAAAATAATATTCCTATAAAGTAACCTAAGAATTTCTAAAAGTTTTTATTACACATTATTTTCAATGGAAGAATTACATATTTAACATACTTGAAAAAGAAAAATGAATTTTATTCCATCAAAAATGAAAATAAGAAATTAAGTTATTTAATTACGAAAATAACTATTTGCAAAGAAATTTAAAAAATAATTTCATTATAGAATTAAATATTAAAATTTATACCGCATATCTCTATGTGTATTGGGTACTTGATCTAAAGCCATTCTATAAAATTTTATTGCTTTTGGATAATTCCCTTGATTAAAACATAGATTTCCCATATTTGTTTTTAAGCGACCTAAAACAAAACAGAAACAAATTAATAAATATGCACTCTAAATGAATTAGTTTTTACTTAATACTAATAAAATAAGTAACAATTTCCCTGGAATAATAAATTACAGATGAATAAACCATTTTTATAGTATATTTTTTTTTAAACAATTAGCTATTTATATATTATAAAGAAATTAGATAATTTATGTAAAATAGATAAAAATAGTAAATAATCATTTTAAATCAAATTTAGAACGTTTATAAAATCACATTTAAATAAAAGAATTGAGAAAAGCAATAAATATCTCAAATTTTTGTCATTATTTATCATTTGTATAAATTTTTCTCTATTCCATGCAAACACTGATAACTAAAATTATGAAACATATTTAAAATAAATGAGGCAAGTGCAGAAAGTTTTAAACTTTCAATAGAGAGATAATTCCTATAATTAATGATTTAAAACAACTCTTAGAATGTTGTTCACAATTAAAATATAAGATATTTTAAATTATTAGCATATGAGATAATCAGATGACAGAAAATATAAGTCATATGATTTGATCATAATGTTAATAATTTAATTCAAAAAATTTTCCCACTCATCATTAACAAACAACTGCAAAATATTATATTTAATCATTAAATTTAAGTAAAAGCTTCAGACAGTTTTTAGCATTCATGTAAAATGCAAAATATTAAAATGTTATTTGCATTATTTTAAAGATTTATGAAGATTTCTAAAAATTAACCTGTTTTCAAAAAACTTAACAGATTTTAAAAACATAATATTCTCTTGCAATAAATTAAAACTTTAAGGAAATAAATATGAATATCTTAACAATTATAGCAAATTGTTATTGGATTTATTTATGATAATGAAGTAATTTGGACAATGAAATAGGAGGAAAACAATAGAATTCCATATACTATAAATAAGCCTTCATCTGATACAAATTTTGGAAAATTACTTATCTGGATAACAGCCTACTTTAGAAATCTTTTAATTTTATCTAAAAATGTAAATCTTTTCAAACAATTTAAGCAACAAGAGTGGTTATTAAGCAAGGTCTCAATAAACACCTTCTTGAAAGCATCCACCAAAACACCCATGGTATATAAGTAAGGGTCCTGATACATGGATTGGCTTCATCAGTGACAGGAGAGATCAAATTGCTTTGGCTCGACTGTGCACTGGACATTTAAAAACCCTTCGATTTACCAATGGTCTCAAGACCTTCCGAGTTTACACAAATGACACATTGAAGAGGCTAATCCCAAACATCCTTTAGACTGCCTTGGTTTATTTTGTGAGTATCTCCTAGTAGCCCACTTTGGCTGTGTTGAAATTAAAATTGAACGACCTCATGGATCTGATTTGATTTCAGATCAGAGGGATTAATAATAAGAAGATTTAAAACACATTTTATTGATTTTTATAACACTTAACAAATTTTATTTAAATACAACAACAATTTTATTTTATGTTGAACAAAAGATTAATATTTGTAGAAAATATATAATATAAAATAAAATATCTATTTCTAATAACCTGCATTGCTAAAAGATCTGTTTTTTATAATTATCTGATATGTATTCATAGCTTCTCCATACATCTCATTGTTTCCATATTGAGTTGCTAAATTAAGCAATACCTGAAAATACAAAGCAAAAACTTTAGCAAAATAAAATTATATTCCTTTGATACTTAAAAATACATTTTATTGATTATTAATGAATACTCACTGAAAATGTTAGATCCATATTTGGAGTGATTTCTAAGGCCAATTGATCTCTCTGTCTAGTTAGTGCTCTTTCTTTGCTTGCAGCTTCTTTAGCTTTGTCTAAGGCCTAGAAATAAAAGGTGTTAAATTTTATGGCATTTTTTTTTTTCTGGAAGGAAAATTTCATGATCTACGGCAACATTTTGGCATAATTTAGAGTTGCATAAAGAAAAGAGAATATGTCCTGCATCAGAAAATTGAAAATAAAAATTGAAACTTAAAACATATTTCAAAAAGAAAAAATCAAAATATGTAAGTAGAAAACTAAAATTAAATTTAAAGGAGTAAAATTAAGCATTTTTTAAAAATACTTTTTACCATTTTGTAATCCCTATCTAGAATAGTATTATTAAATTGCAAAACCTTGTTCACAAAAGATAAGCTTATTTTTTATTAATATTTATTTAATTTAGTTCCATTTATTAATTTCTTTAATAAATATCAAAAATAACAAAGCAATTATCTAAAGTATAAATAGTATTTATGAGTATCAAAAAAACTTTTAGGCCTTAAAACTTAAATTTACTTTTGAAACATGATGATTTAACATGAAAAATATATTGTTTATTTTAATAAAAAATATAACATCATATTGAAACAAAAAAATAAACTTAAAAAAAAAATACTGATTTATTTGCAAAACTATAACTCCAATTTTTAATTCTTCCCTTGAAGATCATTTCCCATTGTATTGACATATCTATATATATATATATATATATATATATATATCTATATATATATATATATATATATATATAACATTATACTAGCACAACAGCAAAACAGTTGTTCAGAATGATTTGACTATAAAATATAAAAATTTAAGTTATTATAGATAAATGACAGACATTCTGCCTGTATAAGTGAAGAACACATAGTTTATTAATAAAAGGAACCTGCCATTACAATTTATATAGATATTCTCAGAAGTCAAATGCACTATCCACCATTTTGAAAATGTATATAAAAATATTTTAGTGCAAAATTTAAGAACCACACAAACGAATATGAAAATAATGCCTCACTAACACACCTCAAAAACCTCTTTGTTCAATCTCCATTGCCGTATCAAAAATAAAGCATACAATTTATCATAGTCTAGCATTGCTAGAAAGTGTTGCTAGTGTACCATGTAGTGTCATGCTGACACTCCAGGATGACTGTGTTAATATAACTCACAGTTTCAATGCATATTACATTCTATGATAGGAATTCATGTTTCATTCAATGTCATTTTTATGATTTTTTTTTTATGTTTCATTCAATGCCACTTTTTAAAAAATGAAATTTTTTAAAAAATAAATTTTTATTTTGTGACATTAAAATAAATTTAATTTTTATGTATTTTAATTTAAAAAGTTCAAGAAATCTGATCAAATATTTAACAGCCAATAAACTCTAATTACATCTTCATTTAATAATCATTATACAGATACAATAAAAGGGTAAAACATTTACAAGTTTCAATTCTCCCGCATCAGCAGCTATGCAACTCTCTTCAAGAAGCTCTAAGACTTTTTTTTCAAGCTGTTTCAATCTCTCCTCAGGGCTATATAAAATGATTAAAAATTATAAAATAAAGATAACTACATTAAAACATAAACAAGCATAACAAACATTAAAACCATAAAAAGTTATCTAAAATAAAAATAATTCCACTTAAATATTTTAATCAATATATTGATTAAAATATTTAAGCTCAATTATTTTTATCATAAGTATGAATAAAATTGTATAAGTGTATAAAATTGATTAATTTGCATGTGACATATAAATTAAAAGCATGGTTAAACAACACTATTTCAAAAATTTAATACATGCAATCTGATATTTGTGTTTTAAATAAATTAACTTAATTGAAATGTATGTATTTATAGGAAACAATGTCAAACTAAAAAACAAATATAAAATGTATGATTAGAATAAATAAGCTTAAATTTTTGCAAATTAACATTTATTTATTCAATTAATAAAATTATATTTGTTGCATTATTATAATTATTATATTACAAATGGTAAAATTTCAAACTGAAACACTAAAATTTGAATTTTATAATATAATGGATAAAGTATTATTTTAATTTAATTTAATTAATTTTTAAAAAATATATAGTAATATTTCTAGTGACTTATAAAATCATTTTTAAATGTATTAATAATTTCAATGAATTGTTTAAAAACCTATAATTGTAAGCAATAATTTTCAAATAACAAAGTATTTAAAATGCATTTTTAAGTATAAAACTTTAAAAAATATATTAAAATATAGTTTGTTTTTAATGGTAAAAACAAGGATTTTTTTACAGAGTTTTAGAAAAATTCACTTTTTAATTTCCAATATAATATTTTATAGTAAAAAATGCCTACACCCAATTCTGAACTGAATGCTTTTGTCTGCAATATTTTAATCAATATTATATTCATTGTTTTAAATCTGTACAAATATTTATGTTAATTAATTTCATCTTCTGTTTATTTAAGTTGTAATTTTCATGTTTTAAAATGTTAAAAAGTAATTACTAATAGTTTCACAATATTTTATAGTATAAAACTAATAAATTCAAAGCTAAATTCAAGATTCAAAACAAATACTTGAAGCTATAAATTTTCAAGTAAATAAATTTAGAGAATTCTAATGTTGCTATAAGCAATTATGAATTTCATTTACAAATATCATTACTTATACAAAAGTTCTATGATGAGAAACATGATAAAATTCTAATAAATAAGGAATAAATATTTTCAGATAATCACTAACTATATTATTCCTTTTTTCTTTCTATTTAAATACAAAGTATAATAGGAAACTATATTATTTAAATATTTTTAGTATGTGACTATTTTTTTAAAAATAAATGAAATCAATATAAATTAATTTTTGTTCAGCATTTATATATGATTGTTTACATAATTATTTTTCAATTTATCCTTATTCTTTTTGTATTTGGATTTGTGTAATAAATCTACATTTTTTGCAGCATATTTTTTAAAAGTTTTATTTTCCAATATAAATGTGATTGTCAAAATGATAATCTAAGTTGTTAAGATAAGAAGATTTTTTAGGAAAAAAGCAATAAAAAATATTCAGTTATTTCATTATTATTATTAAAATTTTTGTTGATATCTGAATAATATGATAGTTATCTATGTTCTTTCAGTTAGAGATATGCTGTGGGGATTGGATAATAATATTAATAAAAAATAAAAAAATAAAAAAATTTGTAAACATATTTTAAAAACACAATGAAAAAATTCCAAAAAATTAATACTCTTTTGCTTAAAATCTACCATCAATTTCTTATCAGAGAAATATTTGTACCCTCTTTAAAATGCTTTTGTATAATTTTAAGAAATTTATAATCGCATTTCTAGTTTAATCTAAGAGATGAATTTTATCATTTTATGTTAAAAATCTTTTACAGAGAAAGTGTGTAAAAGCTTTTAAATTTCCCAAATAGTTTACTAAGGAAGTGACTATGTCAAAATAATCAGTATGAATGAGGTTTTAGTTTATTTCAAAGCATATTAGTGATTTTTTCTAATTATTTAATTAATTTACATGAAAAATCATAGAAAATCTTTTGGATTCCCTTAGGCTGAGTAGCAAAAGTATACACTTGTCAAAAAAAGATTATTTAATGTCATGCCTAAAAATTAATTTTTACTTATGCATTTTTAAAAATGTTATTAGTATTATTAGTAATGCTATTAAATTTTTACTAATGAATTTTTAAAAATGCTGTTTATAAAATTATACAATGCTTTGAAGATTTTTCTCACTTATATCAAAGTTAACTTTCATAAATTAGAATAACAATTATTCAATTTACAATTCAATATTAGAATTTTAATTTGAGATTAGTACTTTGGTAAACAAACTAAAATATTTTACATTTCTAATTTTATATTAAAATTACTTAATATTTAAAGTAAAAGTTATAATACTTAAAAGGAAAAAATAACCAGTATGATATATAAATACCTCTAAAAATTATGATTCGCCAAATGTTTTAATTCTAATATTTGTAATAAACATTTATCAAGAAAAATCATTCATTATATTGATCTAAATATCTGACTTTTTGTGATGACTTTTTACATTTTTACATTAAGATATGATTTTTACAAATAACACTCAATAAGTTATTAAAAATGCTTTCTTTAGATAGACAGGTGTCAAGTTCGATATTATTAATTAACTCTTGGAAGTGAAAAATCAAAGACGAACAGTTCTCATGAACAAAACAGATTCAATTCTATGAAAGAAAATTTGCTGAAGTACACAGCTGAATTTTTTGATAATTTCAGTTTACACATATAACTATAATTAATTAGCTATAAAAATACTTTCTTAAAAATAAAAGCAATATTTGCTTCCCCTCATTTCTTCACTGAAGTTAATTTCTAATTATACTTTAAATATTCAATGATCAACACAAATATTTTAATTATGTACATAAGTTTTTTAATAAGAGAGACAAAATAAGAAAAAGCCGACCCGTGCAAAAGCACATGGCAGATGAGGGCCTTCATGGGATATAAGTTTAATAAAAAATAATAATAATAATAATAAAAAACTCTGGCTAACCATGTGTATGTAAGTATTTTATGCTATAAATCCTTATATAACTGTTTGGCATTAGCATTTCACCACTAAATTTTAAAGTGAAGTAAGCAATTCCTAAGATATAAAACATTTACCTAGTATTACATTACACTTATATAATATTAACATATAATAATATAAGGCTATATTAATTTTATAAACTTAAAAATAGTTTCCCCTACATTAAATAAATAAGTAATAAATTACCTTATATATATACTTGATAAAAATTACAAAAAATATATCTATGCATAACATTATAAATTATTTCAAAATCATTAATAATACTCCAAGTATATTTTCATATTTTTAAATCAAAAATATTAAAATTATTTATAAGTTATTATAAAATAAATATTAAACAAACAGATTTTGCAGTTGTTTATTTAATATTATTACAATAACTATTTAATATGTAAGATTAAACTCTAGAAATTTAACCCATTAGAAGTCATGATCCTTATTTGGTGGTTTTAGAATTTTACGCAGACCATTTAGCACCAAAAAAAAAAAAAAAAAAAAAAAAAAAAACATTTGGGATGCCTGACAGTTTAGTTTCATTCTATATAGATCAATCAGTATTGTGGATGGCAGAAAATGCACATCCTGTATTTCCTTTAAAATAACAATTGAACAAATTTGTAATTTGTTATACTTGAAAGCACTATATTTTTGTTTAGATTTTTATGTTATAATAAAATACCATAGATAAATATGTAATTTAGAGGTTATAGTAACAATCTATTACTTACTCAGTCCTTTGTTTTTTATTGAAATGATTTTACTGATCATATTATAACAATATCCATTTGGGAATTGTAGCTACAGTAAAATTCTTTTTCTCTCTCACACAGGGATTATTTTCATTACATGAAAGATTGTTATTAAGAATTTTTTTATGTTTCTTGAATTAGAAGACAACATTGACACTACTTTCTATGAAAGTGATGATGATGGTGCTACTGTTGATTTAACCAAACTTTTCCCCAATAAATTCCATATTGTTTTGGATATCAAAGACAGTGATAAGACTACAGCAGTGATTTTCTTGGCAGGGTAGAAATTCATTCAAGTGATCTGAATATTATTTTTACAAATACAGACCCTAATAACATCAATGTAACTAGAATTGTGCAAAAACAAAAACATGTGAAAAAAACTAATAAGAAGAGTAAAAAACATCAAATTACAAGACAAAACATAATTTGAATGTAATTATATTGCACACAACCTTTGTGCATAATATATAATTTATCTGGCTAAAAATTTTAAAAAAAATGGCAATTAATGGGTTAAGAAAATTAATATAATATACATTGGTGCTTGTTTTACAATTATTAAAAATATTACATGGCAATTGCTAAAATTATTCATGAAATACAGAGATGACAGTATAAAAAAATGATTAATTGAAAAAATGATCAACCAAAAAATTATGACCAAATTTTATTTATTTTCAAACAATCAAATAAAAATAAAAGTAGTAAAGAAATATTATTTCTATTGACAAGAAAAATTTACCTATTTTCATCCTTCATTTGCAAAGGTGAAGCAGTTGATTTTGCTTGGTTTAAAGGATCAAAAATACCAGCTGGTGCTGAAAAATATAACCTTGTTATATATACAGATTAATTGCAAGAAAATACTTAATTGCAATTTAAAAAAATTTTTTAATTTAAATAATATAGGAAAAATTACTAAATCTTCTTTGAGAAGCTTCAAAAAGA
This sequence comes from Latrodectus elegans, assembly GCA_030067965.1. Lineage (NCBI taxonomy): Eukaryota > Metazoa > Arthropoda > Arachnida > Araneae > Theridiidae > Latrodectus > Latrodectus elegans. Next base: position 71,486,691 of record CM057819.1, read on the forward strand.
TTATTTCAAATAAATAGGAAAAATTATGTTACATTTATTTTAACTTTAAGTAACAGATAAGCAAATAAAAGAAAAATCATAATTTAAAGTTTCATTTTTAAAAACCCTATAACACTTAACAGAATGTAAACTACCAAATACAGAAGGAATAATTCATCAAAAAATAATGTTAATACTTCAATTTAAGATACTAAAAGTAAGTTTAGAGTACATATTTTTAAATTAAAATTATTTATAAGTTATTATAAAATAAATATTATACAAACAGATTTTGCATTTGTTTATTTAATATTACAATAACTATTTAATATGTAAGATTAAACTCTAGAAATTTAAACCATTAGATGTCATAATCCTTATTTGGTGGTTTTAGAATTTTACGCAGACCATTTAGCGCCAAAAAAAAATTTGGGATGTTTTTCAATCAATATATTATAAAGGAAAACTAATAATTCATTGATAATTCAGGACTACTAAAAAACAAGATTTAGCAAAAATTGTCCATCAATAGTTGAAAATAATTTGTTTTTAATTAAAAGATTACAATTTTTTATACTTGGGAGAGCATTTTATTGATGTTGGATGGGAAAGTTGAGCGCCAAAAAAATTTGATTTATAATACGTTAGTATACTGTCGTATTGCCAGATATAGCTATATTAAGTCATAATTTAAACGAAAAATTTTTAAAGTGATGGTCACATCTCCCCAAATTTTTTGAATTTGCTTTTTTTGTAGTAGATGTATATAATTAAAGTGTTATAAATCAATCTTTAGTATTGGTTCCTTATACTTTCTCAATACCAAAAAGAGTTATTATATTTAATATGTGTGTTATATATAACTTTATGGAGTAGTAGGACAGCCTACATCAATTTAATTAAATCATCTGAGTACCCTTACAAACAAAGAAGTCAGATAGTTCATTTTTTACTTCTTATTTGTAACCTGAAAATCAAGTAATTGTATTAGCACTATATCAAATAGGATTTAAGACAAACTTTTATTGAGGAAATGGAAAACATTTTATGAATGCTTCATGGACATCAAGTGACACTTTATTATACATTGTACTGTCTCTTAATTGATTGGAAAAAGGTCTGTTAATAATTCTACAATACAATGTATAATAAATATAACATTATAGAGACATATAATTAAATCTTAATTATATAAAAAATTTATTACTCAACAATCAATAACAGTTTTCAATTAAAAAAGGAAATCATACTGTCAAGGATTAGTCAACACATTTTAACATTTATTTTATGAAAATAAAAATATGAATAACTAAGTTTTTTGCATTTTGGTTCCAAATAAATTTATTAAGGACTCTACACATTAACAATAAAATACATTCATTCAAAAAGTGAGCTTGCAAAAACTTACATGAAACTTCAACTTCAGTTTTATTTAATATTGATAGGATAAATTTGAATGATTAAGTCAAAACAGAATGTTTCCTATATTTCAAGTCATATATAAAGCCATACTTGGGAAAGCTTATTATAATTTAGTTAAATCCTCTAAAAAGTAAGGAGGCTATCATATTATTAACATCCAAAGTAATAATTCCATATTAGAATCTAATACATGAATTTTTATGTTTATCAGGATATTAATAATAACACAATGTACATTAGAGGTTAAAGATTAATATAAAATTAACTATTTTAAAAGTAGTCAGAAAATAAATGATTGTTAAAAAATATATAACTTCAGAAGGAATATGATAAAAGAATAAAAACTGTAGCTCATTATTTCATAAAGTAAATTTTAAATTTTATAGTACTTGATGACTCTTAATATAAGTAAAACTACTAATCACATTGTTACATTTTAATAAAACAAAAATCATTAACTATTGTGCTAACTATAAAACTAAAGAGCAAAATAAGTCAATAACCTCTGTGTCCAGATGATGTGAATCCTGCACCACGAACAGCAGTCATAGGTCTTGTAAGTCCTTCTTGAGAGCTTGCAGACATTCCAGATGATGATGGGAGATTTGAACGCCCCCACTTAGAGATGAAAAAATATTTATTGTATACAAACTCATAGAAATTCCAGACATATTGAAATAATATAAAGAAAGGAAGAATTATAAATGTATCACATGTTTTTAAGTGATAAATTAGCAATTATCATTTCTCTTAATAGTGTATGGAATTAAGTATTTTAGCCACAAAAATTAATTTAAGAATCATATTAGATGTTATGTAAAAAAATGTATAAAAAATGTATCCTAAAAAAATGTATGAAAAATGCATATTTTACAATTTTTTTTAAATATGATGAAATTTGAATTTATATACAAACAAATACATATAATTCAAGAACGAGAAATTTGAATACATCACAATCTCCTGTTTGTCATATCTAAATTAATCATATTTACTTCATAAGGATAAGTGAGTTACTTTGTGATATTTAAGATATCCTACATTGTTTTATGCTTGTTTGTGCTTGCTATGTGAATATTCATTCTTCAGTCTGTTTTACAGCTTATGTACCAAATTTAAAATAGAAGACTGTTAGTAAAATTTTTAATTAATGTAATGTTTTCAATAAAACAAAACTGCTAATTATTATGACAATAAATGTTTTAATTAATAATATTTTAATATATGAGTCATTTTTACTATTAATAATAAATGTACAGTCTAATATAAATGAATCTTTTCATTCTTCCTCAATCTAATTGAAAAAAATAATGTGTTGTTGTTGTTTCTTATGACACTTGGACAAGGCAAGCTCACTATACTATAGGCTATGTGAATTTAAGTCAGTAGGGTGTGTTGTTACTTAAACCAGATATTTTAAAGAATAAAATCAAACACTTAAAATTTTGAAAACTAAAAAATTTGTTAAGGATTTTAAGTCTGGTAAATGATAAAAATATAAAGCTTTCTTTGATCTTGAAGTTGCATATAAAAGGCTTTAAAATCTGCTTTATTTGTAAGTAAAAAATACAAATAAAACAATGAAATTATAAAAAATTGTGCAGGTACAAAATTAATATTATGTTAAGAGCTAGAATCTTTTTTTAAATAAATTATCATTAGACAAATAATTAAGTCTAAAACATACAATAATTTCAAATACAAGAAGCATTTGAAATTATTTTATTAAAAATCTCAATTCTACAATGTAATACTGAATTAAAATTTTATATAACTAAGTACTTAAATGAATTTTATAAATTTTATTTTATAGAAATTGAACAAAAGCTTAATTAACAGATATTAATATACAATAATAACAACTTTATAAGCTCTCTAAAATAATTCCTTTAAATATAAGAATGATAATAATTGAATTTTCTAATTTTCTCAATAAAACTTTAAAAAATTAATAAGTAAAATAAAATAAATATTGCCACTTCATATGAGCCTTCAAGCTAATATCAAAATGACTAAATGAAGCTAATAAAGAAATAAAAATGCTACCCTGGATGAAAGGGTGAGTGAAATATAATAAATTCAAATTGAATATATAACAGTAATATTTTACAATTACTAAGTACAAGATTAATAACAATTTTTATATTAACAAAGCACATATTATTGCTCAACAATCATATAAGCCAAAATTTATAAAAGGGAATTTTCATTACTCCTGTTGTTCCACCTCTTGATGTACTTAATCGGGATGTTCCTGGAATTTTAGCAGTAGGCTATATGGAAAAAATATATATAATTAGTACAATATCTATAATAATACTAAAAAATAAACTATTTCTAAACATCATTCATTGTGATTGAATTAATTAAATTAGAGTTATACTTGAGTTATCTAAGAATAATTAAATTACAGATTGAAAATAATATCAAAGTTAATAGTAAAAAAATTAAAGAGTAAAGTTTTAAAATATATAGAATTTACCAATTTTTCTTTCAAGAAATCCAAATTCTAAAACATGGAATCACTATTCATTTGTAATTATTCAAGTTAACACAGTTCAATTTCATAACAATTATATTGGCCATGTTATATACTTTTAAATACAGTATCACAGTTATCAAACTCATTATTTGCAACCACAAATTAATTTCTTAATTTCATTAGAATCAGATTTAATATTTTTTTACATATAAAGGGCAGCAAAAAATACTATGAACTATGATAGTGCAAAAACTAAACATTATATTTTATTATTTATATAATTCATATTTTTAAATTGGTTGATAGTTTATGTAATCAAGCTGCTATAAAGTAATATAAAGTCTTTTCTCAGATATTTTAAAGATTCTACTATGAATAGAAATTAATAATTAAAAAATATTCAAATGGGACTATAATAATGAAGTAATAAAAATGAAAATCACTCCTATAAATGCTTATTTTTCAAATTCTAAATTGCTTTATTTGATGTTCTTAATTTTTCTAGTGATTTTCTAGAAATGCAAAATCTGAGCTTTCACATTTGTTAGTCTTTTATGGTAATGATAATGAGAGTTCTCTCACTATTTAAAATACATAAAATTTAAGATAAATATAAATTATTTTGTACACATAAATTAATCTAATGCAATAAAACTTCACTTGTTCGTATTAGCTAAAATATGGATTAAATTTATAAATATTTTTATTCTATAGTCTCTAATTTTATACATTCTATAAATGCAAATGCTTATTTATTTACAATTATAAATGATTTAAACTAATAAAGAAAGACAGATTGCTTATGTTAAAAATATTAATGTTAAGACAAGAAAAATGAGACAAAATTTTAAGCAGTTGTGAAATTAATATTTTAATTTTGAATTTTAAAATATGCTTCTTGTTTCAAAAGAATAGTATACGAGATAAATAAATAATATAATTAAATTTTTGAATGTATTTTTGATATATAAGCGGAATATTTAAAATCACTTTGAAAATAAGAGCATCCAAATTTCGTTTAAAAGCATAAAATAAGATGATAGCCTATAAAAATATTAAAGCGCATTTATAAGGTTTACTTCAGAGAAAAATTAACTATTTATACAATTATTATTAAAAAATTTAATATTATTAACAATTATTATATATATATATACATATATATAATAGTTGTTAATAATATTAAATACTATTATATATAACTATTATATATATATATATATATATATATATATATATATATATATATATATATATATATATATATATATATGAAACTTATAAATATAAAATTTAAAAAAAAGTAATAAACTGCATATTTAAAAAAATAAAATAAACTAAGCATAATAATGCACAAATGCATGCTTTAATATAATCAGTATTATAATTTTTTGTTTGCTAGGTAATTTTAACTTGTAAAAAGCAACTTATTTTAAATACTACAATAAAAGCTCTTCTTATCACAATATCACAAGGAAAAACAAAATAGAAATGTTCCAAACACTAAACATTAAAATTAAAATAAGAATATGTTTTAATAATAGAAAAATAAAATTTACTATTCAATACAAAGTTAAGTACATACATATTAATATAAAAACTAATTAAAGCTATAAAATTTACAAGGAGAGTATACAGAAATACCATGAATTATGCATGTTGATATGTGTACAATATACAATTTTAAATTATTATTGACTGAGTCTTACAATTGATATAAAACCACATATCCTCTAAACAATATTTAATGCATGTGTGAATGAATTATATCCAAGTTCATAAAGGTTGAATTCAGTTCAAATGTTTGGGCCCTTTGCTAGATGATTTGCAGTAATGTTTTAGGTGTACTATAAGTCCTGCAAATTAAAATTAGAGGCAGAAAAACTAAAAAATCACCATTTTCATGAATTCTGTATTAAAAAGTATAAACAAAATTTATGAATAAATGTTTATATTTTAGAAGATAAAATTTTGTGTGATTTTAAAAATATGCACTCTCATTACGTGTAAATAGAAAAAAATTAATGTGATTAAAAATGGGCATCACAAGTGAATGAATAAGGGGTTAGTGTCTGAATAGTAACTGAACAGCAGGTAATTAGTAAAATGAGTTACTGAATAGCAGGCTCCCAAATCTTATTGATATGTAAGCAAATTAGAAGGATCTCCATGGCCAAGGTTTGTAAATAGGTCATTTATTATTAAATCATACAACATAAAACTCAATGATACTGAGAGAAGATAAATATTATATAATATGGATGATATGGACTCATTATAACTAAGTGGTAGGATTCTCCTCTTCAGATAAAGGTATATTGGAATTCATCCCAATCACTATTGAGCAACCCAAAACATTTTCTGTAAGCATATCTGTTATAGTGGATATTGAGAATTTCCTCTCTTGTAATATGTAAACATTGGCTAAACATCTACGAAAAATCTTCTCAAAAAACAAACGGTGGCAAATATTCAAATGCTTGTAACAATCTTCAAGTCTTAGGCTATGTAGTGACATATCTGCTACAAAATATTGAATAGAGACTGATTCTGAGGAAGTCCTATCATCAAATGAGTCAAATATTATACAGTACATAATGATAGGGCTAAGAAGCCACAGTTTAAGATCATGATTCAAATTATTTGATATACACAAATAACAAGGATTAACTTAGGCAAAGGTCTAGTAGTTTTATTATTACAATGCAAAATAATGTTATGGGCAAGAAATGCAAAATATTTTGTGTAATGTGGTTCATCTCATGAGGAAAAACTTGTTCTAATGATACTGTAATGTATCATAATAACAAATCTTTTGTTCTTACTGTTCACATCATTCAGAATTGTACATGCCATGAATTTCCAATAATGATTTAACTTTTCTTTTTTTCAAGTGTTATAATAATTTAATATAAAATAATAAAAATCATTCAGAGAAAATCTTAGTTTTATTGAATATATGTTAATCAATCATTCTAGCAAAACATTAAAGTTGAAGAATTATATTATTAATCCACAAGATAAATTCTCAAAAGATACCAGCAGTTTCCAACTAAAGTAACTGACAATGATTAAAGAGAAATTGACATAATTTAAATGTATACTTCTGATTTTGTAGAACATTTCTATTAATGCTCCAGTTTTCTTTTTCATTTGTTTCTTCATTTCTACTTCTCTTTTAAAAGATTTAAACAACTTTTAATTTAAATAAGTACCAAAACTGTACACACCTATATACTAATAAACCAGGGATGGGCATTAAAAGAAACATGATCAACCAATAGAGGCCATCAAGACATTTTGGAGTGATTGGTGATCCTAATTTTTATGATCTGCATATCTAAAAATAAACTTGTGATTAACATCTGATCATCAATAAAGGTTAAAAGTAGCTTGTGATAAATGAAAAGTTAAAAGTAGCTTGTGATGCAGTAAAGTCTAACCATCTTTAATGTAAATAATAATTATTTGTATATGATCTTTTACATCAAAAATGTAACACAGTAGAAACCTCAAAAAATAAAAGGATAATTCCTTATTTTTTACAATCAATATAGTTCGTAGTTTTTTATTACCATATTTTCCTGCATATAATCTAAACTGGTGTATTATCTGCCAGACCTTTTTTGAACCAAAAAAAAAAAAAAAAAACTGTCATATAATTTGCAGCAGTTTTTTCAAAGAATACTTGAAAATATATGCTGCTGATAATGTGGTGTCACATAAAATAAAAAGTACACAGTATAATTAAAAATATAATAAATTGTGCAGTAAAAATTATTATAAAAATTTCTCACTGGATTCACCCCATCACAAAGTGCCATAAACTGAGATGAAAGCATCGGACTGATCATCAAGACCAATAATTTAGAGAAGGTTTCAGATAAACTTATCGATTTTTAATTTTTAATAACTTTCAAAACAAGGTAAGACATGTTTTAAAAATAAAGCATATTTGTTTTGCTAGTAATTAAATGAAAGAAATAGATTACTTTAGAACTGCATATTGAATGCTTTTTTTTAGCACTGCACATGGTTTGTTTTTCACCTTACATTAACACATTTGTTGCCATTTTTATTAGCTTTCTCTATGGTTTTCAACCTAAAATATGATGTGTAACTTATTCACTTTTTTTTTTACATGTTCATACAAAAACTCAAACATTTTCAAAACAAAACAGCTCAGGTCAAGATAAAATGCGAAATGACAATAACCAATAGCAACTAAAATATCTTGTCCAGGAGCTGAATTTGTTCATGAACATAATTGGACAAAACTAATTATAGATGAAATAAGTCAGCTGAGTCTTGGTGCCATGTTATTTATTTTACAAAACATAAACAGCATTTCTTTCAAACTTTATTGTAAGATTTTCTGATAGAGAATATTTTTTATCAGATTATTTGTGGCAGCATATAATAAGTAGAATAAAATTCGAAACTTTTTAAATAATCTACAAATTACATACAGGAAAATATGGTATTTAAAATACATTTCAAATGAAAAAGGTTAACATTGAATTAATAGAATAAGTTATTTAACTAATAATATTACCACTGGTCTTCTACCATAACTTGTACGGACAGCTTGCTGGAAAGCTTCATCTTCTTGTATAGCCTAAATATGCATACATTGTAATCATTAAAAAACCCCATTAATGATAAAGATATAGTATGTTTCAAATTTGAAAATAAATTACACATTTCTTTATATTGATGCACAAATGTCTCTTTTAAATAAGTAGTTTAATGATTAAAAGATAATTATGAGGCTTCCATTAATTACATTCAGTACATATACTTTCCAATGATAAATCTTGGAATGAGGAGAATCAAAATTTCCTCTAAAGCAAATAAAATATAAGATGGTTGAGGGAATGTTATGTTTTTTCTGCTATATTCTAGCAACATAATGGTTTAATTTCCTGTAATTTACTGGAAAAATTATATGATGCTGCTGGAACATAGCAGAAAACAAAAGAAAATTTTAAGTTAACTAAAACTTTTTTTAACTTTTGTAACTCTCTATAACTTATTATCTTTATAAAATGGACATTTTGGGTAAAGTGCACAAACAAGTATTAGTTTATCAAACTAAATATTTTGACTTTAGTTTCAAATTTTTTTTAATATATAAAATTTGATTTTATAAAATTACACCAGGTTGATAAAATTAATCTGTCAATGGATTATTTATTCATAACAATAGCAATATTTCCCAATTATTGATATTTTTTACAAATCTATATAACATTAAAATATTGTATACTTCCTTGATCACAAAACCATCAATAGTGAGCAATTACTAGATAATGGAGACAATTTCGGTAGATCATATTAGCAATCTGAACGGCTAACGTCCATTTCTCAATGTTAAAATTATTTCAGAAATATGTTGCAATAGCAAACAATGTGTTAAAGAGTTCTTTGCTTGTCAAGGAGTTAAAACTGATTGATTTTCAAAATTATTACTTATAAAACCAAATTTATATATATATAATATATCTATTATAAAATCTATCTCTTCTTGCTCCAAAATACCCAAGTTTGATTCAAAGTGAATATAAAGTCTAGTTCTAAACAATTGTGAAGGATTTTTTCCTAGTATAAAACTTATTAAAAAGAAGAACGGAAACAAACTTACACGTTGAGTACTTGAACAACTGTATTTGAATAACAACCACTATCTACTTCACCAAAATTAAAAATCATGTTGATAAAAAAGAGTTCCCTCTTTATCATTAAAGTTAATAAACATGATAAAAAAATATTAGATTTATTTATTACTAATTGCTCTTCAATTTTTTATTTATTTTTTTTAAATTCAATAAAATTTCTTATTTTTAGTTTTTTTCTTTTTTTATATACAGTTTAATTAAAATTGACTTCATATTTGCTAGAAACATAAACTTATGAGCAATAAACAAAATATTTCTTTTGGCTATTAACACATAGTAAGAATTAAAAAGAATACAGTTTCTCAGAAGCTTTTGCAGTTCGGTAACCACTGATATAGTTGATAATGAAATTATTAAATCTCTAACTAAAATCATAACATTAAATTAAAAAAATAGAAGAAAACATATGAAGAAAACTCAAATATTTACCTGGTATTTCTAGTTTACATGTTCTGAATAAAATTAGAAAATAATTATGGTACAATAAAATAATAAAAACTAATTTTTCATGTACAAAAGAAGAGAAATTACTTGTAAGAAATATAAATGCATTTTTTTCAAACAACCCCTTATTAAATTGAAATTATCAACTGATTGAAATATTGATGATCTTTAAGAGCTAAATAATGTCTTGCCCAACTTGATATCTGGGCTGCAGTAGCCTGGTTGGTTAGGGCGTGATTCTCATTATCGGAAGGTAGTAAGTTCGAATCCCAGCTTAACCAAAAATTCGTCATGGTGGCTGGGGCATGTTAAAACTAGGCTTGGTTGCAATGTCCTCCAACTGAAATGATACCTCTTGGGGTGGCAGATCAAGTATTGGGGGGTCTTCTGCATGGTCCTTGCTTAAAAATCACGAAGACTACACCTGGAAACTTCTGTAAAACTGGTAGAATCCAATTCATGGCTAGATTTAGATAAGCATGCTGGTGCAACAAGATCTTGATTTCTGGTATTTGATTTGTATATTGTTACATTACAAAGTTCTCACGTAATTTTGTAGCCCCCAGCACCAAACTTATCACAAGGATTAAATAACTTTAGAGCAGCCATACTTTGGTGATTGTTTTATAAAGTCTCAAATGAATTTTGCTGTCTTAATGTTTTTCTGACAAGTAAATTTGGCTAGATACGGAGGAAGAAGGAAGGTGAGGAGCACATCTTTTGTCACTTCATTTTACAGATCTCCAGAATCTCTCAATATTTTGCCTGTATACACCCATAGTTGGATCAACAAAGTGAAATTTGTGATTTAGTCATATGATGATATGCTGTTTTTTCGAGATTTTTAGTTTTATAAGCATGGCACCAATAAGAATATATTATCAATCATTTCTCACTGTACCTGACTATCTTTGCCATCAGTGTATTGTCCTCATTTTACTATAAAGAGTTAAAAATTCCCAAGCCAAAAACATAAGTACAAAACTCAACAGAACTACGGCTCAACAAAACTACAAAAACGATTCAAAACAGTTATTTGCTACAATAATGATTTGAGGACTATCATTAGTGATTTATTACAAAGACCATAAACTCCTGTAAATACTTATGACAATTATTTTCAATGCAAGCATAGGAAAATATTAACACACAACCATTTTAAAGGAAAATTCCATGAGGATAGGTTTTTAGTTGGCAATTATATCCCATTTCAAAGATTACATCACAGCTGCTTCCTGATTAAAAACAGAGAACTTGACAAAAGAGAGACTTCAACTACAGTTTAAGGAGCCTTTTCAACTTTTCTATTTACATATTAGCATCACCATAGATTTTTAAGTAGAAATAATTTAAAAAAAGTTTCATATGATTTCAAAATTTCATTTTCTAATTCTAAGTAAATTTTTATGAGAAAAAATTTCTAATTAAAAGTTGCATGCTAACTCCACTTAAATTTTGGAACAAAATTAGCTAATGTAAAACTAACACATAAGTACTAAATTTTTCTTTCTTTTTTGGTTATTTATCATTAAAGATATATGTAAAAATATTTCACAAGATTATTCATTACTTTAATACTCACAACTTACATTTTTATTGTTTTTATGAATAATTATCTACTAAAAATAAATAAATAAATGATTATTCATTACTTTAATACTCACAACTTACATTTTTATTGTTTTTATGAATAATTATCTACTAAAAATAAATAAATAAATGATCTTAAGCAGCAGTTTTAGCCTAAGAATTTTTAATAGTAATGAAAACTTACTGAAATAAAATTTTAAACTAAACAATAAATATTATTTAGAATGTCATAAAAATCGAATGATCTTGGAGTTTTTTCGGCAGTTTGGAATGGAATTTTAATTTAGTTTATATTAGTATTATAGTACTTTACAATTACAAAAACAAATTGTATGTATATTATTTTAACATTCATAACTCAATTGTATTTTTATTAATTTAATATTGATGCTTTTTATTGCATTTTGATTGTTTTAATGGATGACTACAGACATCAAACAAAATTAGGCACGTAAAATGTAATTTCATAATTAGCATGATATTAAATAAGTAATTTTTAAGTATGTACTGACTGCTGTATCTAAAGTTGGGTGGTATTCATTATAACCAGAATATAAATCTTCATCTTCAAAATATGGAGGATTCAATGTTTCCATACTTGAAACTTAAAACAAAATATGGCACACAAGGATTAAAAATTGCAGAAACTTTTAAAACATTTTGAATGGTTACCATGGTGACGGACAGTAATAACATAAGTTTAATTGGAGTTGAGTTGTATACCAAAAGAATATTGATGATGGAAATTTAGTGTAAATATAAAGAAACAAATCGTATTCAAAAGGCTGAACATATGATCAATGCACGTGATCAAGATAGTACATATAAATACTTTGGACAAATAAGTTTCCACATTCCTTGTAAGGCTATCTCTATAAAATATCTGAATCATGATAAGTGATACAAATATATTATTGGCATCATTATCTTAAATATATTGATGGTATGAAAGTAAATAATGCATAGTTTTCCTATTATTGTTAGAAAATTAGGTGAATTTGGCCAAGCATCGTGGATATTCTAACACCCGAAAAATTTTTTAAAGCATGTGATTATCATCACGTATTGCTTTCTGTAAATTTTTATAAATATCGATACCAAATTCACATATGTAAAGGAAAAACTCAGAAAACTCATAAGTATTCTCTTTGATGGATGTGTGTAAGAAATAGGAAGACAAGTTTAGTTTTCCCCTATGATGAGTGCAGCCCTACTATACCGTAAGCCTAAGTATATTAGGGGTATTTGATGATAAGTATTATTAGCTTTCAGAATTATTTTCAGATCCAACATGCTCGAATCTTAAGAAGAAATTAATGTTTGCTTATCAGAATTAGATTAAGATTTTTGTAACAAATACTTCGCGAACTGAGTATTTGTTACAGTATGTAAGAAAGAAGTCTTCAAAAATATTTGATTTTAGCGATAGAAAATGCTTTAGTAAAATTTAAATAGATTTATTGTTTATAAAAATAGAAAAGATCGTTAAATTATAGTAATACCGCAAATTAATCAAACTGGAATAAATGTTATTAATATCTAAAGTTATATATAAAAAGACTTTTATAAGAAAATAGATTCTTCAATACAAATTAGAAAGATGAATGATATCAACGAGGAACTTAATTGGTCTCGTCTGCAGAGATGGCAAATAAATACTAACTCGAAGACATTTTACTTTTTATAAGAACCCATTAAACATTGTTTAAATATTTTTTATCAAAATTTACAACATTAAAAAATTTTTCAGAAATAATTTCAAATGCTTATAGTAATAAAATAGCTCCTAGAGTATTCAAATTAAATCTTGTTTTAATGCATTAAAAATGATTACTGAATATTTAAGTTTATGGTTTTTACTTATTTAAGTTACTTCTTCTTCTTTTTTTTTTTTTAAGTGATTCCTCAGTTACTTCATACCACATATTTTAATTTGCTTATTTTACAAATTTATAAATTCTAAGCAATGTATAAGAAACATCTGAAGCTCTTACTTTTCCATAAATTTTAAGCAAAAAATTATTGTAATATTATTATTGCTATATTTTAATATCATCATAACAATAGACAGCGTTAGATTTTGAAATAAAAATTAATTTCGTATTTTAAAGCAGTAAAACTTATATTATAATTATACGTCAAATATCATCATTCTCTACAGAAATAAAGCATACATTATTTTCTTTAAAAGTAGTCTTTTCAAAGACTCTGGGTGTATTGATTTGAATGTTATGTTCATGCAATACGTGATGTATAATGCAGAACTACTAAAAAGCTTGCAATCATTTCTTACTGGTAAGGTAACTAAAATAACTTGTTTTATTGTAATTTTTATTTCATTTAATAAAGTTTTATAAATGAAACCATTTGAATGAATTTTAAGTATATTTATAGATTTTATTTTTATTTATCAATACGTTCAAAAAATAAGACTGCAATTTTTCTTAAAAACGCTGACAAGTAATCAAATAAGAAATGATCTAATATATCAAATAAGGAGTTCAAATGAGGATAATTAACAACAGAAAATTTATTTATGACATATAATATACATTTGAATTAATTTTGCAGAAGCTTCATACCGATATTTGAAATTATAATTTAATCCTTTAAGAATTTATTCAGAGTGATTTAATATTCTCACTATTGTGATATATCCGATATATATATAAATAAAAATAAATAAATTAAAACTTTAAATTATATTAATCATCTTAGAATACATTTTAAAGCAGAAAATTACTGAAATAATATGAAAAAATAATTGAACAATAACAAAGAAAACGTAAAGTATTTAAGACAGATTAAGATATTTATATTGAGAGTTTTCTCTTAGTAAAGAAGATATGTTTTGCTGGATTTTAGTCAATGCAGCATTTTTTTTCTTAATAAAATTGTTCAATGAACAAAAATATACATAAGAAATTATAAACGAATTTTTTAATGAAATTACTTCATATAATGTTTACGTTTAAAGAAGTTTTAGTAAATATAACTGTAGTAATAACATTATAATCACAAATATAAATGATTCTAAGAAGTATTTAAAAATTTATAAAAGTTGCTTTTTCTACAAAATTATGCATATATATATATATATATATATATATATATATATATATATATATATATATATATATATATATATATATATATAAATATATATATATATATATATATAGAGAGAGAGAGAGAGAGAGAGAGATGTGTATGCGTGTGTGCGTGATACTTATAGATTTTTATCAGTCAATATAACTTAAATTAGCTAATATTCACTTAATTTTATTTTAAAAGTATGATATAAAAGTTTAATTAAAATCAGTATATAAATAAAATGAGTAATTTAAAAATCTGTTTCATTATAAGCAAATTCGATTTTCTTTTATTGTAATGACTCTTATTTGAAAATGCTAACATTGTGTGGTTTATTTTGTATTATAATTCTAATCAATGTCACACAATGTATTTATTTTGGCACTATTGCAAAAATTGATTTTCAAAAAAGCATATTTCTTATAATTAGAAACGGCAACTTTTATTATATTAAACTCTCTTAAAGATACATCTTTCTCCTAAAATGCAATATTTATTTTCAATGAGAAATATATTCAATATTATTGTGTAGATATTTTCAAATTATTAATATAAATTTAAGGAAAAACTTAGATATATATCGAAAAATTTGGCATTGAGCTGACTCTATTGACATTCTGACTGGAAGATTGGCTTAATCCAAAAAATATTTGAGTATTATGCTTACAAGAAATTATTTGACAGGCTGATTCGTAAAATCCTGTCTTTTTTTTTTTAATAATGAAATGGTGAATTCTGAGTTTCTTAACGTTGGCATTTTTATGATAGATGTTTGCATAAAATATCAAATTATGGAAAAAGGGTTATGAACTTTAATACAACTTGTATCCTTTGTGATAAAATTTGAAAGCAGTATTTTTTTTTTGACCAAAAAAAAAAAAAAAAAAAAAAAACTGAAATTTGGAGTAAAATATCAATTACAAAATAATAGAGCAGTAGTGATTCATAACCAAATGATACTTAGATCAAAAACATGCGAACAAAAAACGCGTTTAACGCGAATTATTTTGTGCATGTGTCGTGGTTTGTCCAAATAGTAACGTGTCATGGGGTCTAATCGATTCTCTGGTTATGCAAACTATATGAGGGTAGTAGGCGTATTTCGAAATCACGCAAGAACAGCAATGCTTATAAGTAACCATTAGACTATCGCCTAATTGGTGAACAGATAAATTAAAAAAAAAACAATCATAAACAAATAAAAAACATGAAATTGGACTGAAAATAAAGAAACCAATCTCCACAATAGATACTAACTCAAATTCTCAGACAATGTTGTCGAATTTTTCAAAGTAATATAACGAATACTTGTATTAATCGGTCAAATGGCATACTGTGAAACAAGCACAACATAGGCTACTACCACTCACTTTCTTCCCAATAATCATGTAATTTTTGAAATAGGATCACTGACTTCCAAATGTTACCACTTTTGGCATTGTAAATTGTTTAATCTTTTAGCATATAATCATTCGCTTATATTTTACAACCATAGCTATTACAATTCTAAAGCTAAGAAGTGAAACAGGAATTAACTGAGCACCTCGTATTTCAACATATTATAAATAGCTATTTTTAGTATATAGCTATTTATTCATTGGCCCCTGAAAAATATGTTAATCCAACATTATCGATTAAACGACCAATTGAATAAACAAAAAAGGAAAACGATAATATTAAAATTAAACCATCTTTTAATAAATAAAGTTTAAAGTTCCATCTAAAGAATCACCATATTTTGAAATATAATGATTTGGACAGCTAAAGTCATAGGACAATTTCATTGTTTATTACATTGATAGTATCTTGGATAATACGTTAATCAAAATTTCAGATTTGCTTGATTTTATTACTTTACTATATCTTTTTTATTTTTTAATGAAAGCGTACTTAATTAGGACCTACGCAGTTCTTATGTTCTAAATACTGCAAATTTCAAATTACAGATGAGACACGAACTAATGAATATATCTGTATCTTTTAACTCTTTAATATAGAACTTATAATACATATCTATCCTTTAAATGTGATTATTATGAATTTTCGCATAGCGAGCTTAGCTTGTTCAATTTTAAAATTAAAAATGATTATCTTTTTCTTAACTTACTTAGATGTTTTTATGCTACTATTTAAATATCTTTATGCATACTTAAATCTGTTTATTCTAATGATCATTACATGCTTATACATTATTGACTGAGGAAAATACAATGACAAAAAGACTAGAAATATCAAACCCAAATTTATTTTAGAAATGACTTATTATATTAATTGAAAATTCTTTTTTGTGGAGGTAATACCCCGTTCATACTGCTCTTTTAAGCATATTTAAATCTCAAATGAATTCTTTTGTATTATCAATTTGAATTAAGTGAGTCGGGACTGATTGAAATACGTTTAAGTTGATTTAACACCATCTTGTTTTCAGCTATTACAATCAGTGTTTTTTGAAATGTTTAAACCCCATCAAAATAAATATAAAACAAGTAAAATTTCAAAAAATAACAAAAAAAAAACTATTTTAAAAATATAAATTAAACACCCAAAATTGATATTAGATTCGAAAAGAAATAGACACGTCTACGACATTCTTCAGTTCCGTATTCATTCAAAATATTGTAAAATCAATTAGGGTCATTTGGCTTGTAAATATTTAATAAACGTCTTCAACTATGAAAATTTCAAAATTATCATATAATTTATAATATCAACACACACAAACAATGAATAAGGTTTTGAACAAACACCAATATTTCTTAAACCAGTTTTGAGTGTAAGGCAATGCGAACACTATTTTTAGTGTGGGGTTTAAATTAAATCAAATTTAATTTTAAATTGATTTAAAAAGTGCAATACGCGAATGGGGTATAAAGAAATCAAAAAGTCCGTAATGAGAACCACTTTTTTGATTAGCAATAACTAGTTTTGCACTCGGTAATAGTAAAAATAAAAGGCTTTAGATAGATGAGTTGTTAGGACATCATGAATCAGACTACCTCTACTGATGATCAAATTTGATTTGGTATACCAATTAGTGCTGCATCTCACTATTCTCTAATCAAAATGATCAGATGTATTCGATCAACAATTGATCTAAGTGATCTACGTAAAGGAGAAATGCAATTTAAAGGGGATGAAAAAAAATTGTACTATGAATGAAACACATTAAAGAGTAATGTCTTGCAGAAAAACGAATGCTGACTAGATTTGAAGTACAAAGGAGAGTAGCTAACAAAATATATTTTAAACTTGGTAAAATTTTTTGAATTAGGTTTTTCTATCTCATAATTTGGGTTTTAAATTATGAGATAGAAAAACCTAAGGATAGTATTATTTTTCTCTGTTTGAGGCATCATCTTTAGATCGCCATGCAGAATTAGATTCAAATAATTTTTCTCATTCTTGTTGCAAAAGAGATGCTGTAATTTTTTTTTCTAAATAATTTTGCTTTTAGTAAAGTTTTTTAGTAATGTCATCGTCTATTCTCACTCTTATGTAAAAATCTTAAGTTAATAAATAATATTATAATTTAATTACATATAATTTATCTACTATTTACTTTTGAATTATTTTTTGGCATTTCATTTATTAAAATTTTAAGAGTTAATCTATGCAGAGAGTGTTTAACACTGCGGCCACCTTTTTTAAAATCTGGTTGTATGTTCGACTTGTGAGAGGTAGGAAACTCCAAGCTAGAGAAATACAACCCTTGTTTTAAATACGAGAACTTTCTATTTAATCTATTCAATCCATTGTCTCATGAATCACTTCTCTTCATTTGTAGATTGGCATCATTTCTGCAAAGAATATTGCCCATTTTTATGAGCGACATATTTTTTTTGTGGAATATTCTACATTCTAGTCATCAGTGAAGTTTCCCTGCAATTCTAAATTCCAAACTTGATGGGAATATGGAATTTTTAAACATGATCAGGAATCCTTTTCATACTTTCAACTCCCAAATCACCTTGAAAGCTGCATTTTTCTTATAAATAATGCTATCAAAAAGTATTTTATCATATCTTTTAATTGCTTCATATATATTTTTTAAAAATATAATTAAGTTCCCTTGAGAGGTGTATCTTTTTCTATATCAGATGTTCAAACAACTCAATTATGATGGTGTTTTTTCTTATTATTATTAATTATATTAAAATATATTTTAAAGATTTATTTATAAATACTATAGCAATTCAAAAATATATGAAATTTTAAATAAATTAAAGTAAATAATTTTAAAATAAATTGAAGAAAGAAATTCAAAGAAATTTATTCAGTTTTTGGTTTAAAGAAGAAATAGACATATTTTTGAATTGCTGCGAAAAGTTTTCTAACCTTTTGACTTATATTTTTGCAAAACTGGGTTTTCACCCATTCTGTTTAGAAATAATAAAAAAAGTGACACATTTAAACCTGACTATGCTTAAAGAGGAAAAGCCTATCACATCACACAAAGTGCTATTAAATTTTACTGTTAAATTAGGGATACCCATTTGAAAACGTGAAACACATATCACACTAACATAACTTTTTCATTGATGAAGGTTGCGATTTGTCTTGGCTTGAATTTGACTATACAACAAAAGTAATGAGAAGATACGTATCCACTGTTCCTGAACATCCTTCCATAACTCACGAAGATTAGATGAAAGATGTTTGAAACATCTTTCTCAAATCTGCTCGAATGAATTGAGGTCAAATGACGTTGATGGCCAGGAAATTACGCCCAGGTTTGTGGAATGTTTATTCAACCATTTCATTTCAATACTGATATAAATGACATTGTGTACTGTCTTGGTGAAAAACAACTTTTATAACGAGCTGTTAAAAATAAGTATACTGGAATCGATAATATTCCCTTATGAGCGTAGGTAAACACCAGCATCAATCAATCAACAATGGGACTACAACCCTGTGTGGGTCCTGGCCTTCTCAACGAGCTTATTCCATCTTGGCCTGCACTCAGCAGCACTTTTCCAATTAGATATTCCAATAGTATTAAAGTCCCTATCAAGACAATCAATCCATCTGATTTTGGGCCTACCTCTGGAACGCTTTCCCATTGGCCTTGCAAGAAAGATTTTTTTAGGGGTGCGTTCAGTTGGCATACGAATAACATGGCCAGCCCATCTCATCCTTTGTATTTTAATGTATTTGACAACATCAATGTCCGTAAAACTTTTGCATAATTCATGGTTATACCTTCTACACCATACCCCATCTGTCTCCATTCCACCATATTTGCTTCTCAAAATTTTCCTTTCAAAAATAGCCAAACGGCATTCATGTTTCTGTGTCATGGCCCAAGTCTCTGAAGCATAAGTCAAAATGGGTCTAATAATACTTTTATATAGTAAAATTTTTGTCCTGTGTTTGATATATTTGGAGGTAAGATTTTATTTAAACCATAAAATGCACGATTTGCTGCAATTAAAACACCAGTATACTTCCGTTTATATAGCCCAGAGTTGAGTAATACCAGTTACACGAAAGCAGCTGGGTAGGAATCTTTGTAATTTAAAAATAGGGCCAAGCAGAAAATTTCAAATAGTTGACCTTCCACCCCAGAGGTACCACTTCCCTCGAATGACATTGCGATCACCACCTATTTAACAAGCTCCAGCCTCTTTAATGAATACGATGGATTCGAATTCACTACCTTCTGACAATAAGAACGATGCCCTTAACCAACTAGGCCACTGCGTCCTCACACATGTGAGAGACAGTGTTACATGTACCAAGAGGGATTATTTCAATCCATGTGAACACTCCCAAACAAGAACACCACTTCTGCTGAATTGAAAAGCCTCTGCAGACCGGAAAGATCCATAGCTTGATGTGATTCACACCGCACTTGTGTTCTGTCATTGGTATGTAATTAAAAAAGGGAATGTATACTCCTTACTCTATATAAATTTCCCTATTTCGACGGTCCACTGACGAGGTTTCCCTGGCCTTGCAAATCGCTACATCCTATTTTATGCAATCAGCTGATGAATTTTAGCAGAACATATGACTCCTGTAACTCTTGAGAAGAAATAGTTCTGCACAGTGTAACAGCTTTGAATGTCTAACGGCTTATGGCAACTGTAAAGCATTTTACCCCCCACCGTTTAATTGCCTACCGGGAGGACTTTTCATAGACTGTGGACTGTATTTACGTGTTGTAAAGAAAGAAACCTGGAAATCTCCCAAGAATCCACCCCAATAGATGTTCATGCATCAAATAGAAACGTAACCTTCATCTTTCATTGTTTACAGGAGCTGGGGTGGAGCTCGAAACCTTTCACTCTGAAAAGAGCAGTCCTGTTATTAAGCAACTTTGAGACTATGGTATACCACCTTACACATTTCTGTGCATAAGCATTAAATCAAAAAGTGATCTTATTTCACTCTGACCCATCAATCCTCTTCTAAAATGTGTGATGGCCGACGATGACCCCAAACATCCATAAAGTGTTTTCCAAAGCTTTAACCTTGACAGCCATTGTTTTACCAGAAACTATGCACTTACGGTACATACTTAATACATTGGTGCGTGATATTTGTGCGTCTGCACTTATTTCTAAAATGATGTAATGCCTTTGCCTGGTCCCGACTATTTGGCCATAGTAAAAGGCTCTTAGATGCGGAACTGCAACCATTTTGCTTTTGACTTTTTCCGATACCGTGAGCAGTATTTATTTATCTTGTCAAAGTGCTGATTAGAGCATTAGTAAACCATTATTAAACTTGCGCACTGTTCCAAATTTGAATAATGCCAGCGACCCCCTCAGTTTCACATCAATGCATATACATTACTATGAAAAAGTTCATTTGTGGTTATAATCCTTAATTTTTATCATCATTATGCATAATTTCCTGTTACAGCTTTAGCTAACATCTAAGTTTTTCATATGATACAGAACTATTTATTACTTTAGATATCCCATTTAACTTTTATAACAATATACATTTATGAACATAATTGATCGATACATTTGCTTCTAACATATTTTAGTTTTTGATTGAAAGCATTCTAATTTAGATAGATTGGTTTCTGATTGAAAAATACTGTATCTCATTGAACATAAAGATTCAACTTTACATACGTGTTTCAAAAGTAAAGGTTCAAGAACCTATGGAATATGCGATATAATAAAGGCATTATAAACAGCATTATTGCATTGCATTAACACTGGACTCACCAAGAAGTCAAATGTCAAAGTTATTTCATGTAAAAATAGCATGAATATCTATAGATATTGTATTACAAACATACACAATAGTTTATTTTTAGACAATATTTATACTATTACTACACATTCAATCATCAACTCATAATAGTGTCCAGGTCACCTACTCCATTTTTTTGTTGTCAGTGATTAAAATAACTCAAAATGAGTAGCTAATGATAAAATCCATGGCTTACGAAGTGATTTGTAGTCTAAGTTACTGTTCCTTGTTGAAAATCGAAATAATAGTTTCTGCGAAAGGGATGAGAGTGAATTCTTTTCTATAGAGAAAGCAAACATCACTTAATCTCTAAGCAAATCATATTTCTTTGAACCTAAGGACCAGTTTACGGTTTCTTTATTAAAAATACACTTTGGATACAGCATAGATGCTTTACTCAATAATCACTCGAAGAAGCTTGAAAGTACATACATGTTTTGCACACGTCAAGAATATTCTTCTCGTATTCCTATATTTTGCCAATTGCATTTCGGCAGTGTTCACCAAACACGAGATAACTCGAGAGTTGTCTAACACGCTTGAGTCGCCGATTCTAATTCACAAACTTGGGAAAATTGCGAGCTATGCAATTTTAGGGTTACCTCGGCATTGTAAGTAACAAGAATTCTGATTGGCTGCCAGTTTGAATTGCATCGTGGGTAATGTGTGCAATGATTTGTTTGCTTACATTTTTGCATGTCCTCCGATCCGATTTGTGTCAAAACAGAGAGTAATTTGCAAAACAATAATGCTATAAATTTCATAATTCAACCAAAAATATTTCAAATCATTTTAGTATTCAATCTGAAGATTAAAAAAAGAAAATTGGCTTGAAAAGTTATCTTAAAAAATTTACAGCTTTTTCAAATTTTTTTTCCATATTTGGAGAAGATGAAAAAGTATTTTATCTTATTTTTTTTTTCAATTATAATAAAATATATATGTCTAACAGAATTATTTTATAATGCTTTTTTTGTAAAACAATAAAATAGTTTTAAATATCTAAATATGAAAACAAATATTTTTTTTATATAATTCAATTAGCCGCGGAGTTTATTAAATAGCATATAATTAAATTTTTTTGATTAAAAAAATTAAATACATTTTTCCAAAAAATTTTCGAATAAATTAAAAAAATCTAATTATAATAATAAAAAAACCCCAAATGATAGAATTTCTGGTAAAATTTATGATTTATGTGAAAGTGTTTTGTAAATGCATCACATAGTTTTTATAAATGCTTATTTTATAAATGAATCATTTATTAGAAAATAAAGTGTCAGAAAATGTAAATAAGGAATTTACTTGCCTTTTTTTAAAGCTTTCTTTTCGAAATGAAAACAAATTCGCTTCTGAATATATCTTGAAAAAAAATATATTACTGTAAATGTGATCTTTAAGCTATTTAGTAGCATTGTGCTATTAAAGACGTTAGAAATATTTGCAACGCAATTAATGAAATATAATGCAATTTGTTCAGTACAAGAGGTGAACAAGTTCTAAATGTAATGAATTTTTAATATGATGAAAAATTTAATTTTAAATGCGTATGGTGTGTATCTAAATATGTAATAATAGTATGAATCCTTTTTTAAGTGTAATTTCCATCTTTAGTTAATGCTTATAGTTTAATGAAGTTCAATCTTTAATTTTCTGCAAGTGGTATATTGTATTTGGACTATCTATTGGTACGTTTTTTCGTTATGGTTTTACATGTTAAAATTTCAAAGTATTTGACTTATATAGGTATTTTATTTCTAATTAAGTACCAGTTCTTGTTTTTTAGAATATTAAAACTGATAAAATGTAACATATCATTTCATTCATCATGTTAATTTACATTAACATTTCAAGACAGTTCATTTTCGACGAGTAATAATTTTCTTAAGAGCAAAGTTTTTAAAAAATTGCGATAAGTAATTTAATTGCTTTTTAATGTTCATAAAACACGTGTTGCTACTGTTGAAAAATGTAAAAATGATTGATAAAATATTCATACTATAAAAGTTTTACATTAACATTTTGTTACATATATATATATATATATATATATATATATATATATATATATATATATATATATATATATATATATATATATATATATATATATATATATGTAACAAAAGAAATAGATAGGTAATAAGAGGTACAGAATTTAAAGAAGGCTTTTATGTAAATATATCACGCAGTGAAAAATCTTACTTACAGAAAGTATCTTATTTGAAACCAGGAAATTAATATGGTACTAAAAGTACTTGTTTCTAATAAACTGTGATATTTATTTTTTTTAATCTGAAAATAAATTAAAATGTAATAAATTAAACTTAATCATATTGGACAAATATTCATGAAACGTAAATTATTGGCTGCCCATCGAAAAAGATATTTGATTACTTCGATATTAAAAATGATTTCATCAAACAACGAATAATGAAAATTAATAATGATTTTTTATAATGAAATAGACTATGTATTAATATCTGCCCAGAGATTTTTGAGGATTTTACTAGATTAAAACGTATTAATCAAAGTCATGAAACACCAGTTTCTTTACAAAGGTATTTTAGTATATATCCATTTGAAAGGCTTACCATGGTTTAGTAGAAAAACTGTGCTTTTCAGAATCACAGATCCGATTTTAGCTGCAGTTAATCAAAGGAAGAAAGATGTTAGGTTACTGCTTCTTGCTCGCATGCATGTTATGGCTATTACTTAACACTTTTAACAGTCTCATCTCTTATGACACTTGAATATGTTCCACCATCGATGAAAAATTCTCGCAAAAACAAACTATAGCACATGTTTAAATTTTTTTTAAACTTTTAGTAATTACGTTAAGCAGTACATGGTGTCAATTATAGTTGAAAGTTTTGTGGATTTCCTCCTTTGCGACATGGGAATATGAGCCTCTATTTAAGTCAAAAGAGTACGTCTTTTAGTTAACCAGAGCACCACGAAGGTGAAACTACATTTTTGTTATAAGACTTCTCCAACAGATGGCACTATCAGAGGATCCCAACCCACAATTTTGATCTAGAGAGGAAGAGAATTTTCTACACACTACTACACCCATGGTAACTGCTCAGAGACAGACCACAGGACTTTTATTTCATAGGTTTCACGATTTATATCGCAATGTATTCGGTGGTTTTTTGGTGGCAATGAGAAACGAATTTAGCCTTTTCGGATAAAGAGCCGATGAACACATACACACTCATGTCCATAAATTAATGATAATTCAGAATCACATGGAAATTGAAATCTAAAATAAAAATTTCACATGTCACACACATCTGGAAGAATTATATGCAAATTACGAGAAACCACCAGATGGCGCCGATAGTACGTGACAATAACGAGAGTGTAAGAGAGGGGTGTATCAGGAATGGTTGCAAAAAAGTAAAAATTTTTACAAGCGTTTTAAAAGCCTTTCAATGCAATAACCGCATAATTATGGCAGAAAGGAAGCATTTGGATGATGTTTTACGTGGGGCAATTATCGGTCGTCTGGAATATGGACGTACTCAGCTGAAAGTATCTGAGGAACTTGGAATCGCCCAGAGTGTCATCTCCAGGCTTTCGCAACAGTTCCTAGATCATGAGAATGAGACGTTACAGCACAGATCAACCCCTAGTTACAACGCTGAATGAAGACAGGTATTTGCCAGTTACTGCCAAAAGAAATAGACGGAGTACAACATCAGACCTTTCTCGTCAGCTGTCTTCAGCTATCAGTACGACAGTTTCAAGGCAGACAATGTATAGACGCTTAGAGCATATTGGTCTATATGCTCATAGGCCTGTCAAATGTGTTCCACTTACCGCAACTCACTGTTGCCTGCAGTTAGCTTGGAGTGGAGAGCATGCATTGTGGTCACCGCAACAGTGGTCTTGTGAGATGTTTTCCGACGAGTCCAGATTTAGTTTTCAGTCTGATTCTCACCGGACTTTCATATGGAGAGGGCCAGGTACCCGTTACCACCAAGAGAACACCACTGAATGACATTGTTACGGTGGTACAGGATTGCTTGTTTGGGGAGGAAATATTCTATGTTCCAGAACTAACCTGCATGTTCAGAATGTAACCATGACAGGCCACATCTATCGGGATGTCATTCTGGAACAACATGTACGTTTGTTTCGGCGCACCATAGCTGCCGAATTTCTGTTTATGAATGACAACGCCTGTCCTCACCGTGAAAACACTGTAGACGAATGGCTTTAACGGGAGGATATCACCCGAATGGACTGGCCAGCATATTCACCGGACTTGAATTCAGTAGAGCATGTGTGTTACATGCTTTGACGACGAATTGCAGCCTTTCAACCCCCTCCCACATGCCTACCGAAATTTCAGATAGCATTGCTTGATGAGTGGTGTAATATTCCCGAAGATCAGACCGATAATTTGATTCTGAGCATGCCTAGGCATTGCACGGACTGTATTCCATCGTCTAGGGGACATACTATGTATTAACCATCATACCAACCATGTTATATAGGTTTTTGCAAATAAGGTTTTGTTGAAATTTGCTCCAGGAAATAAAAATCGCAAATTTTATTAATGTCAAATATATAGCATCTTTTTTGCTCTTTACATTTTGTTTAATAAATTGACTTTACAAAGAAGTCACATTTGTTTTGCTTCTGTCCCTTTATTTTTCTGAACTTGCATTATCCATAATTTATAGACACGAATGTGATTAAATATACATAATTAAATACCTATAATTAAATATGTGTTTGAAAAACATTGATGTGGAAATCGTGGTCTTAAAATTTGGAAAGAAAGGAAATTTCCAATAAGAGATTAATCCTTTTTTAAAGTATCATAAAATCATATCTGTACTAATCACATGTTGATTCTATTCGAGCTATCCATAATATAATAAATGAAAAAACTGAAAAGACATGTAAGTCGTATTACAAGCGTCAAAAAGAACTAAAAATATTACTGAAGTAAGGAAAAACTAAATTTTATTCTTAAAAAATAGATTTCATAAGAAATTTTAACACTTTAAATTTTTATACATTTGTTGATCAATTAAAGTTTGAATTGTATTGTAGATAATAAGTTTATGATGCAAAAGAGAACACGTGAAAGATTTTTTATTGAATAATTAAACTCAATTTACTGTAAAATGTGTCTTGTGAGAATTTTATGAAATTTCGGATATACAATCACATATGAGGAATTATAAATCACAAAAAGCATCAAGCAAATTTATCTAATATTAATATTGTTCTTTTAATGTATATTTATGTAAATTATTTGGCAAAAAAAGATTTATTTTTATAGTCTAATGAAAATTAAATCTGAATCATTAATCTGAAAGAAAATAATTGCATATATTGACTTCCTTTCGATGTTGAAGTTTTTTAAATTGTCACTCGTAGAATTCAAAGATAATGATAGAAAAATTTACTTTATTTAAAGTAAGACTGCAGCCAACATAAAATGAACCGATGTTCTGCTTACCCTTACAAATATATGTATTCTAAATTTTTCCTAAATTTAAATAAATATTTTACAAGTTCAAGAGAGAAATTTTTCACTTATTTATATTGAATTTTCCTATTTTTAAACAAAAATGTTTCTTCTGCATTGAATTAAAATTAATAAAGAAAATTTAAAACTAATATATGGTTTTGTGCAAGTGGGAAACAGTATTAAAAGAAATAATGCCTGGGGGGGGGTATAGAGCTTAACGCTTATCTGATATAACGTATCACTAAAAATAGTTTTTTAAATAAAATATTTATACTTGCCACAATAAAATTTAAAAAAAATTCCATAAGCTTTTTTTAATCTCTATTTCTCATCTAGAAAGGACCGTATGATGAAAATTACAGTTATTGAATGTGCACTCAGTAGCATTTATTGAAAATATATTTCTAACAGAATTCGGAAATCATTAACAAAACAAATGTGTTATGATAAATTCCCTCCTAATAAATCATATAATGAAAAATGTATGTAATTGGATGATGCTACGCTGGAGATTTGAAAACATTTGTGATGTTCATGTGAAACATGATTTATTTCCTTAAAATTTTTGAAATATGAGATTATTATTATAATTTTTAATCGAAGAATCTCTAAAGATAAATTTATTACTTAACCTTTATTATCCACATAGTTTGTAGCTTGTTATTTATTTTTTTTCCGTTATACAATATTCATGCAAATTTGTTATTTAAAGTTTTTGTTCAGATGAGAAGCTCAAAATAAAATTTAAATAACATAATGTTATTGATTTCAATAACATGTTTATTCTTATGTTTACTGTTATATTGATCATTTTAAAACATATTACAATAATATTTATGTCCTCAAAGTTTTAAATATAACTTTACTAAATAAATCTTGGATGAATTGCTATCAAATAGATTTTGAATCCATCCATTTTTAGTTCTGATAGGAAAATATTTTATATTGATTTTCTTTATTTTTATGAAACACATTTAGATTGAAACAATTCATATTTTTATAATAATGATATAAAATATAATGCATAATTACGTTTCTTTTAAATATAAAATATGATCATGAGGACCTATTTATTTTTCTGATCAATTTCATAATGGCTTACAAGCAAAATTTATCATTAAAATCTAAAATAAATCAGAAGTATCTATTATCAAACTATTCTACTGTATAAGAGAGAAATAGTTTTTCTGTATTTATTTTAGCTATGTTTTTTGAGAGCGCAAAAACTGAGGAAAAGCTTTTACTTACTTTGTTATATTTCCTATAATTCTTTATCAAATACTTTTTGCTGTATTCCTTCGAAAATTTTAGGTTTTGAAATTTTTCTCAGCTTTATCGACCCACTGCAGGGATGAAAAGCTTGTTTTTATTCAAAAAGTAATGCGGTTTTATTTCACACATCATCAAGAGTTTTAATTAAACATTTAAAAAATACTTTGTTTTATTTAGAGAGTCAATCATATTACAAAATGCCTTTTAGGAATGAATGGAAGAGACAGAATTTAATACGCAAGTGCGTATTGTGTTAGTTTAAAAAACTTAAACTGTAGATATACCGTAATATTCGAGGAATGAATAAAACTGTTACAGCAGTGAAGGTTTATTTGCAAGAGACTTTTTCATATAAATTTAATACATGAAGATAATATTTGTTTTTAAAACGATGTTCTAACTATTAAGTATTTCCTAAATTAAATTTTATATTAAAATTGCAAATCTTTTACAAGAATTCACATCAAATACGAGTTTTTTTTAAAAAAACTGAATGCAAAGTTGGTCTTCTAAATTTCTTTCTACGATTATTTTTTCTAATTATCCTAACATTTTTCATCTCTATTGATTTTAATTACTGTGGGAAATCATTCAAAAATTTATATTAAGAGACATTAGGTGTTTGATGCAAATCATAATTTAGAATGCAAAAAGCGATTTTTATCATTACTATTTTTACAGAAAAGTGCAATGAAAATAAAAAAGAATGTACGCACACAAACATATATGTGCGTGTCAGGGACTATAGGAGAAATGAAATTAGAAACAGTAGATTCTACTTTCATGGTATTATGTGTGTTTGTACTATCGTAAAATTTAAAAAAAAAGCACCATTAGTTGAATATTTTTCAATGTTAAGATTATTGTTACAGAGAAGTTTTTTATTTCATAGATAAATAAAATCGTAGTTTTTCTAAAATATATTATATGAATTTTGATATAATATTCAATCGGATATTTAATTGCGTCAGTTCTGTTTTTAAATAATAGTTTCATTTCAATCTGCAGATAACCCCTTATGAATAAAGCTATAAATAACAATATAAATGCATACATCATTCCTATTCATTCCGATCTTCTTTCATATTTTACGCCATTGTCAACTGACAACTGAGACGGGATTCACAACCTTTACTCCCCTCGTACAACCATTACGGTTACATTAATGTTGACACAATTTCCCACATCACAAAGTCCCAAACTCGATCCTTTTGTTAGGAGGAAAAACGGCTACCCGACCATGAAATCGAAATTTCCTTCACACTTCCGAAAATCTCATAGGAAGAGTGTTAGGGATGGGTTGGCAATCAAAAAAAATATCCCTTCTGACGCCTCGTAATGTGTTAAGCTCTTTTGCCGACAGCCACAATCAGTAGCGCCATATCTATACAGTTCCGCCCTTAACTCCGCCTTTCGTGTAACAGATCAATTTTCAGTGGCTCTATTAAAAATCTCTCGACTCCTCCTATTCCACAGATGGCTTCCAATAGCATTAGATAGGGGCGTACTCATCTACATTTGATTGACGCACCTCTCTCTAGAGAGAACCAGGTGATTTCTAAGTCCTCCGGCAGTTTTGGCTTACTCGTGACCGCAGCCAGAAATCTTTAAACCGATGAGACAATTTTAAAAGAACAATAGTGCAGGTCGATGTAGTATAGAGACTAGATGCTTAATTACTAGCGATTTTTAAACAGCTCGACACTGGGATACGTTACCGAATAAATGTAGTTATTGGTTTTTTGATATCGATTAAAAATGTACCCGATCATTTCGATAAATAATTAATTAATAATGGGATTAAAATAATATCCACATTAAAAATTCTGATTTTCATTTAACTACGTATATTTCTTTAAAGGTAAGTGAATTTAAATATTTTCTATATTTTCTAAATATTTTTTAATTTACTATTAGAACTGATTGAAAAATTAATTACTGACAATTTTTTTTACAAAATAATGGAGTTTTTTAAAAAAAATTAATTTCAAATGAATGAAATGCATAAATATACGTATTTGTATGAGATGAAAAACTAAACAGTATGATGTTTATAAGCAAATTTTAAAAAAAAAATTTTTAATATAATTATTAGAAATCTATTTTATATTTAAATATACTGTATAGATAGCAAGTTGAATAATTATAAAAAAATATCGACATCATTTTTTAATTAAATTTTAAATAATGTCTTTATTGATTATTAAAAAACATATTTAGGATACACAACAAAAAAATTACTTTTTCTTTATCGTGAAGGAACTGATTTTTAAAGTCGTCATTATAAAATTTATTCTCCGTTGATAGATTTAATGAACACATATTTTTCATGGCATGTAGAATTTGGTAAGTTTCACGAATTTGGTAAGCAACATTTATTATAATTTTGGATTTTTTAAATGTTATTTTACATTGAAATTCAATTACTCCCTTTTAATTTCGATTTTTGATTAAAAAAATAGTTAAGTTATGAAAATAAATTAATTTAAATTTTATCGAATGCTAAATAATATAGTATTTAATAGTATGTTTTAAGGAAAACTCGCTTAAAAAATATGTCTTCCGATATTTTTGTCTCATTTTCCCTTTTTTTTTATTAAATTATTTTACTTTGTAAGAAGTCTTCAGTTTTAAAATTTCACTTATTAACAAAGATAAATATTCAACAGAAAATTTGTATCAAAAACGTTGTTTCAATGTCATTTAGTTTTAGAATTGAATCAAAGCTCTAAAATAATGATCGAAACTTATTCCAATGTTATTCTAAAATGTATCTATTATCTTAATTGGGAATTAAACATAATTTTATTTCTGATATCTGATGATTTTAAAACATATACATTTAAAATAAATTTGTTCTATTTTACAAATTGAGGTTTTTATAATATCTGTATATTCCGAGTTTATAATTCATTTGAAACTCATATTCGAACTATATATTGAAACTTATAATATAGCACACAAGTAAAAGATTCTGCATATTTTTCTATTAAATCTTCATATAATTTATAATACTTTACAGAATTTTATCTTAAATTTTTTCTATGTACATTTATATGAAGAGATAATCTAAAGTATAATATACCACAATTTTGAAAATTATTAGTATATTTTAGCAAGATGATAATAATCTCATATTAGTGATATGTATATTTTAAATTAAATATTTTTTTATTGTTTTATAAATCATTTGTTAAATATATATGATTAAGAAAGAAAAATCTATTGTATTTCCTAAAAATTACAATTTGTTCATTTGAATTATTTTATATTTCTACATTTTTGAAAAATTCTTGGTTTATTCCTTACATTTTAAAAATTTCTTTAGAAAAATCAAAATTTGTTATTTTAAAATATAATTTATTAATTAAAAATAAAAAAAAAATTGGGAAATATTTTTTGGAACAGCGCATTATTTCATTATACAATTTGTTGAAAATATTACTACAGATTCATTCTAAATTTCTATAGCAGATAATTTGTATTTTATTAAAATTCTCGCAACTATAATAGTAAATAATGAATAACTGAACAATTTAATCAATTATGAAATGTTAATTATAATAAACAAAAAATAATTAAAAATAATGTATCATTTTGAAACGTTTCCTTAAATTTTACTATCGAGATGTATCAAATACTCGGATAATTTAATATGTAAAATATTCAAATTAATTTTCCTTTTACTAGCACAATAACATATCTTTATTTCCCTTTAAATTAAAAATAAAGTTAATAATATACTCCATATCAGTCTTTGAATAAAATAAATTGCTTAGAACTTCTTTAAAGTTTATCCTATAAACTTTGAAGAAATTCAAACTACAATAATGATTATAGTAAAATAATAATCATCAAAACGAGATTAATGTTATTTTTGGAGGATTTTCTAAGCTCTTCTATTTATGATTTTTTTTTTTAATTCCTAAAAATCTCCTTAAATTTCCGTTGATCATACAATCAAATTAAATTATTTAACATATTCACATTCATTTTAAGAACATTTGTTTTAAATGTAACGATTTTTTAAAAAAAAATGGTGAAAAATCATTGTGTGAGAAAGTGGCCAATTTTCTTAATCTATACAGTTCCGTTTGTCCGAATGAATAAGCATTTTGATACATACTCTTTTAAAAATAAAAAATAGCAAGATTTTTTTTTTAAGTTTATAAATGTTACTCGCATTTAAAATTTTTAAACGTTAAATTGAAATTTATAAATGGTACTGAATTGTATATCATTCTAAATCACTATATTTTCAAAATGAATCTTCTTCTGACTAAAATAGAGTGTCGAAAATCAGAATCGGTTTGTAAAAATTGGTTTGATATAATTTCCAAATATCATGGGGGGTGGGGGGGATTAGTCAATTGCAAAATATTATAAAATATGCACTTTTATCCTAAATGCTTATTAGTCAAATGTAAGAAATTTCGGTACTTTATTGGGAACTAACTTTTACTGAAATAAAGGAATCATTATATATATAATTCCATTTCTGTAGAAACCATTTACTCTGATGATAAAAAATAAGATTTTTTATTTATAAATCCGACAATACTCGCATAAGTAAGTATTCACAATTAGTGTGATGAAAATGGTGGAATTACCACTTTAGGCGTATTCAAATAATGAGCACAAACTTATGATTCCTCAAAAAAAATTAAAATTATCAAGATTGATGTTATTAAATGATTTCTATAATATTTAATCCTTTTAATCATCATTTAAAACAAAATGTAACCTAATGGGTGAAAATTTGTTATCAATATCACATCATCTGCACATTTTTTTTAGTCGTGTATTGTTTTATAAGTTGCCAAGCGCCAAAGCTAATATCGCCAAATATTTGTGCCTGAGCAAAAAGTGGATATTAGGAAATTGAAAGTACTTATTTAATCTGCTTAAACTGAATTAAATTTTGATAAATTTAAATTTCAAATTCGGTTTTTCTTTTATGCTATATAACTAGAAAGTGTTTTACCTTCAAATATTTTTTCCATTAAAAAAAAATCTTTGAAACTGGGAAAGTACTTAAATTCTAGCTTCAGTATTTTAGCACAACTTCAAAATTGGAAAGAAATATTCCTCCCTCTAAAAAGAAATGTGACACGAAAGGACATAAATGTGAATATTGAATAAATTTAAATATTTGATTGTCTATAGTTTCTCTAAAAATTATGAGTGACATAGTTCATTTATTTGCATTATTCATTTCCTACTGTTAGTTCACACTTTCCCTATATTTATCTTGTAAGAATTTTCAATTGTTAATAAAATACTTTTCATTTATCCACTCAAGCTGAAATACATTTTTCTAAATTTATAGAGGATGGCACTTGATGTTAATACAGATTTTTCAAATATTAATTCATTATTTAAATTTAATCAACTAATTTTAGCTTTATATTTCAGAAAAAAGTAAAATTTTCCTTTGTATGTAGGAATTGGCTTCAAAAATTTTTTTTAAAATTATTTGTTAATTTGAAAGTTAATTAAAATTTCCTCCGTTTGTAAACCAATAAACAACGAAATGATACTATTTTTAATTCCAGTGGCTAGAAGTAACAAATTCAGTATTAAAATTTTTCCAGAAATTAATTAAATATTAAAAGATTATAACATGCATTTTTTAAATAGCTTTACAGATATATGAAATTTGGTTCTCGGTAGTGTTGTCTTCCTTTTTTCATTGCACGTTAAAATAATTTGATAAAGATCTGTTAAACTATGAGAGAGAAAGTGTTACCGAGAGAGAAATGAAAAACAATAGATCGAATCTGTATACTGTAAAGTGATACAGTTAAGAAAAATATTTTTTTGAAAAGAAATTGCGTAAAACTCAGACAAAATATTACGTTTCATTACAAGAAGAGACTTAAGGAGGACAGCATCCCAAACTGCTTTGCGATGCTTTTACTGTTAGATACAGAGTTCTTTTTATGATAATAATTCAGAAATAAAATTTTTTATGTGTATCACTTTAGAAAGGTATATGACATAATACAAATTTATATATATATATACATATATATATATATATATATATATATATATATATATATATATATATATATATATATATATATATATATATATATATATATATATATATATATATATATATATATATATATATATAAAGGATAAATTAAATTATAAAAAAAAACTCTAAAAAGAATTTTTATTGAATAAGCATAAAATGTAATCTTATTTTACGATTCATTATCTTCACAAATTTATCTGTTGACGGAGGCAATAATGTTTCGGTAAAATCAACAATATTTTTAATCTATTGTAAATTGCAGCTTAAAAAAGAATTATTAAATGTTTGAGAGAAGCAAAACGAAAAAATTTAATGATTATAAGCGTGGACTAATTTGAGAAACCTTAAAATTGTGAAACAATTGCTTCACAATTAGTTTGTAATTGACAGATGTCAACTCATCACTGAAAACAGATCAAGAAATAAGCAGAAATTAATGATGAGACAGTTCTTTACAATAGTTATTGCAATCACAACGAAATTCAATGAAATGTGCACAGAGTGCACCATAATGTAGAGTCAGTATTGAGACTACAATTAAAATGACATGAGTAAACAGTGACATCGTTTTGATACCGCCTGGTTAACAACTGGAACCTGTTATGAGGCTTATTTTAAATATCCACTGCGTATTTGTTTCAGGACTGAATTTCCTTGTAAGAATGGATCATTTTCCTGCGTCGCAAGGAAACCCGGAAAATGTTTTCTGTGTATACAACTTTTACACCCCGTTATATAACAGTGACTGGGATCGAACTCATGATATTCTTTCAAAAAAGCACTCTAGTAAATCCATTATAATACTCTTAAAGCATCAGAATGGTCTCAGTCTTATATGAAACTAAAACAATTATTTGATGAAATTGTAATATTTATTTTTAATCCAGTGACTTATTATTGGGTTTGTATTATGTAAACTAATTAAATTTTTTGAATAATGCTAGTTTTATATCAATATAATAAACCCAAAAATGAATACTTTATAATGATAAAAAAATCGGCTTTTATATAATAATGGTAAATATAATATAACGGTAAAAAATTGACAATTGTCTGAAATGAAATTAGTTCAAAAGTTGTTATTTGTTTCAATAATAATTAGACAATACAAAACAAAATGTATGCATTGTAATTGTAAAATGAGAAATTAACGAAAGAGCTAGTGGTGGCGTTTATTGTAATTTTAAAATGAGCCTCAAGAGACATTCCTAATATTGGGATATATAAAGAGCTGATAATTTTGTCAGGATTAATTGTAATTGAAGAAAGGATGCATTGTGTGCTTACTTTTCACTTCAAAATTAGATTAATTTGTTAATTTTATTTGCGATGTTAATATTGATAACTAATAACTATTTAATTCCGCACACTTTTTCTATACTTTATACCCTGATGGGAAATTACTTCAATGAATTTTTTATAAATTATTCGCAGAATAATTTTGCAAATCTGAAAACCTATATTGAGTGTCATGGATAATGCTAACTTAACTTATTAATATTTTTTTAAATTAGTTTGCTTATAAAACTGATTACTTTCAGTAATTTGCTATTAAGCAAGTTCAATTAATCAACTTAGACAAAATGTACAAAATATACAATGTCCTAGGTGTAATTCATTTAAAAATTGGTTATTTACTTGAGTCATGAAATTTTTCCACTGAAATGTTTTTTATTATGTATAATAATATACATTTTTTCCATTTCACAAAATTTTACATTTAATCAATTTGATTGAGTAATCATCATGATTGAGTATTCATCAACATAATTCATATTTGATATTGGTCTACAATATTTCTTCAGTATCAAAGCAAAAATATATTACTTGTCTCCCGGTTTTTGACTCTTTTATTGAACAATTTATATTTCGTTTGATTTCTTATGAACGCATTTTGAGCTTTTTTATAAAAAAATATAATTAATCCAGTCTTTAGTTTATAATAAATTAAAATTCCCATCATTTAATAAAATAATCTAATATACGACTAAATTTCTTAAGAATATAAGGTTAAAATCATTTATAAGCTTACATTACCAAAAATTTATTAAATTTGTGATGCAAATAAAGTCATAAAGAATAATAATAATTTGGCTGACATTTTTTGTGAAAAAGCAAAGCAATATAAATTCATAAAAATAAATAACAAAAATTATTGTTGAGTTTGAATATAACAATCTTGTATTTTTAATATGGTCTTTTTTTTAACTGATATTATTTCTAAACAAAATGTATCCATGCATTCAAATTCAATATTTTTTTTAATCAAAATTCATAGATATTTAGTAGGATTCTTGGATAGATGTGGTTCCAATAATTTTCTTCCTCTCACAGCTTTGCTTAAATTACCATACTCTGTAATAAGCAATTACTAGCAGCTTTCCTCACATATAGTAGACATAATTAATAATAATATTATTAAAACTACTTCAAAAAAGAGACATGCTAGATTATTATGCTCAAAATGTGATCGATTATAAGACATCAGTTATAATCTAGCACGTTTTGAAGTTACATAACCGTTTTGACTGATGCCTTATTTCATGAAAATCTATACTTTTAATATACATACATATATGCATGTGAAAGAATAAGTCAATATGCACATTTTGAAATGTTGATTGATAATTTTAACTTTTGACCTAGTTTTTATAATATAAAATATCAATAGGTAATTGATATTCTGTGCTACTATATTAATTGGTTAATTACTTCTACTTAAATTATATCTTAGTATTGAGACTAAAGATAGCATAGATTTCAGCTTATAGTGATTTTTCTGAATAGTTTAGTACCAAGTTTAGTTTTTTTGGAGAAAATTTAGCGTTTTGGAGAAATGTTTGTACACTTATGATCTGCAAAAAAGAATAACATTCATTTAGCAACACATTTCCTTATAAAATCTAACTCATTTTATGCTTTTGAGTCAAGGATACAATTATACAGAATTTTATTTGAAAAAAAAAAAAAAATAGAAAGAAGATCTTTCTAATACAATAAAACTCAACTAAATTTTTTTTTTTCCAGTTAAAAAAAATTATGAATAAATTATGAGAGTAACGAAACTAACAAAAGCAATTCTGATTTAATGCAATGCAATCAAAGTCATGAGAAAATGAATTCCCTGAAGCACCTAAGAGTGAAATTCGAATGCCCCAACTCGTTAGCAGTTGGCAAACATTTCTCCCACAAATAGGCAGTAACCTAATTGCTGAGTGTGCAAAATGGTGACATAAGACCTATTTCGGAAACCAGCAAACATGTCACCCTCCCACCTGCCAACTGGCGATTTCCTCAGCACTCTCTTTTGGCAGTCACAGACGCGACATTGCATGACAGGCGACTATTTCTCTTCATCTGTCAATGTCACAGCGACCGTTTTGGAAATCAAGTGTACCTGTCCAGGACCTCTGCTTCAAAAGTGAGAAATTCGAAGGAAGTCCTTCTGATAAGTCAACGGGGTGGGGTGGGGCAAAGAAAACTCCTGGCAGCTTCCCATACTCACTTGAAACCCAGCTTGCAACATTTCAAAACCAAATTTGGTCTTAGCTCAGCAAATTAAATGTATGGTGTGAGTTTACAACTGCTTACTTCAATAAGAATGGTTGAGAGATATTTTGATCTCCTTTCTTAAAAATAACTATCAATCCATTAAAATTATGGTATTTGATCAAAATTTTTAAAGTTTTTTTTTCCAGCAAAAATTAAGATTGGATCAAATTATATTCATACACACAATAAAAATATAAATAGAAAATTTTATTGTATGTGTACCATATGCCTAAAAAAGACATAAAAAAACTAGTTTTGAGAAATAACTCTTAAAATAAAATCGAAATACATAAATTAATTTCAGAAGTGATTACTACGAAGAAAATTGTGATTAAGAAAATTATGGTGCAATTTACATTAATAACAAATTATATATATAATTCTGAACGAATATTGTGTATTTTATCTAATTCTAAAAATGTATATTCCTATAGCTATTCAACGATCTTTGTTTCACTTAGAAAAATAATTTAATCAAGTTAGATTGTATTTATTGCTTACTTTCTTTCCCAAGAGAATTAGTTCAATTACACGCATGCATATTTTTTCTATATATATATATATATATATATATATATATATATATATATATATATATATATATATATATATATATATATATATATATATATATATATATATATATATTATATATATATATATATAAATACATATGAACATTGAATGTATTTTAGATTTTCCCTTGGACAATTTTTAAGAACAGATTATGTTCTCCATTCATCTTGGGAATCGGCGCTTGGGGAAGAAGCGTTAACAGTTGGGGCGGATGCCGGCGATGTCGGGGTCTTCCTCGGCGGCCATCGCTCCTTCCCCAGAGCCGGGAACCTAATGATCGCAGCGGGGAAGCTTGGGTGGGAGGCTATTGCCGAGTAAGTGGTTCTCCTTTAACCTTTGACCGGTTCTCGGCAAGATTGAATGGGAAAAGTGTTTGCTGTGCCCCCGCTTTCCTTGGAGGGCTGCTAATGATGTTTAAAACTCTCTCACTACCACTGAATTTGAAAACTGATATATAAGAAATGTGACTCATCGTTTTTCTGATAAATAATATAATTTGTCTCGTTTGTTTCGAATACGAATTAAAACTTTAATAATTTTTTGTATGTATACTTCTTAAACATAAATCTGTAAATGTCAATTTAATTATATTGTTTCAAATATTATAATGATAAAAAAAAATCTAATTTGATGTTTGTTATTAAATAAGTGCAAAATTAAAAAAAAAGTAATGTTGGCGTAAACAAGATATTAGTCTTAAGATCAAAAAGAAATTGCTTGCAGATATTGCAGTTATTAATTTAGAATTCTATTAATTAAGGAAATTTTTAAAAATTAAAATAGTCCTTGCCGATTTAAACTAACTATAAAGTGGATGTTTGTCTTGTTTTTTTCATTTTGTTTTTTCTTCTATTCTATAATCAACTTGTTAATGCCTGAATGAACAAGAAACGGCTTTTGAAACCGAAGATTTGGTCATTATATAAGAAATCGTTTCATTAAAAAAATGAACTTCGACAATATTCTCAGACATTTGATGGTGAATTTTACCTTGTTTACCTCCACTTGAAGAATGTGGTTTGAAGATATGCTGCAAATTCATCGACAAAGCTGATTTACGACGCCGTCTCAATACGATGTGATATTATCTGACGTCATGGATATTTTAAATCAATGAGAATTGTAATAAAGGGATGTAGATATGCGTTTAACTGGAACGAAAGACACAAATATTTTATGGTTAATAAGCACGCACAGGAAAAGTGTAGATGCAAATTTTTAATTTTTATTTAATGATTTTAATGCATAAAAAACCAACCTAACAACGCCTTTTGTAAAAAGTATCTTCCTTATACCATATTACAACTAATAAGTTTAATTAATTAAGTTTTCATTTGATTTTTATTCGGCTTAAATTATTCAGTATAAAATTTGCAAACTAAAGCAAAGCAGAGCAAAAAAATTTAAAACATTCTTAAATAAAATGTTAGAGAAAAATTAATATTGCTTTAGAGTTTGTCGATTAAATATCTAAATTATATAATAATATAAAGGGCCCTTATAAAATTCCCAACAATGTAGTTATGAAATGTATGTTCATTATTACAGAAAATTCATTTTCTAGCATTTTAAGCGCTCTTAAATAGTTGGGATAGTTAAATCATTTTGTTATTTATAAATAAGTTCTCATGTATTCATATGCATGCTATAAAGAGTGTATCAAAAATGTTCGCAATTAACGAAACATAAAAATTTATGGGGATTAAATATTTTTCAAGTTAGAAATATCATTGAAAGTATGTTGTAATTAATTTAAAAATTAATTTACTTAAAAATTTCCAATAAAATCTTTTAGTGGATAATTTGAGGAATATTGAGAGATAATTTTTCTGGGTTTAAATTTTAAAATAAATAAAGGTAAAATTGTCTCTCTGTAGTGTCTGATCTCTATACTAAGATTATCATTATAATTTCTGAATTATAATGAAATAAGTCACGTAATTTAGTTATTTTTTTAAATAACATTTAAAAAAATTTCTTTATCGTTCTTAGCTTTATAATCTTTTATTTTCATGAAATATTGATAAAAAGGACAAATTGGTACAGTGTAATATTAAAAAATTTACAGTTAAATTTCAAATACAAAAAAAAAAAAAAAAAAAAAAAAAAAAAAAAAAAAATTGTAGCATTTACATGGAAATTCAAGCTGAAGTTACAGAAACCTAAGAAATTTTTTTTTTTTTTTTACAATGAAAAGAAGTTTCTTGTAAGAAATATAATACACATTTCTCAAATAATAAATCAAGTAACTAATTACTACAATTGAATGGTTGTTTTTCTTGAAAAAATTACTTTTCTTAAATAATTTTCTATCAATAAACAAACTTGTATACTTAGCACCCTTATTTATGCATGATGTACTAAATAAAACTCCATTTTCAAAGACAATTAATGTAATCATATTTAAAACGTTGAATTCAGACTTCATTTTCCTATTTAAGAAACGGTACAGTAATGGAGTCAGAGATTCATATACAACAGAAATGTGATGTATACAACGCTTAACCTACTTTTTAAGCTTATTTGCTCAATGAGTATTCAAAAAATGTATTTCTGAAACTAATCCATTTCATTTGAAAATTAAATACATAAAATTAATATATTATACACAGAAGTATAGAAGAATCTACATATATATATACTTTTTAAAAAAAGAAAAATTAATGAAAAATAACTCTAAAATCTCTTGTTGTTGCACGCCTCCGAGGTCAGCAGCGCTAAACTGCTGACCATGTGCGGGTACACCTTCAAGAAGTCCAGCATCACATAAGATGAATTCTCCATCAGATATCTCTCCGGGAGAGACCAAGGCATTGAAGAGTATGTTCAAGAGAGGCCTGTTCATTTAAACACTTGGAGTAAATTCTAAAATTTCTTTATAATCACTACAAATTAAGCTTTCCTATTTAGAAAGCGTATCGAGTTTAATGTAAAATCATTCTTCGAATGCAAATTAATTATCTTCGACTATTGCCTTAATTTATCGAGCAATCTTTTTTGCTTCTTCTGAATATGATAGTATGTATTTCAATACTTTTCACAAAATTAAACAATATGTAAGCTTTTACATTGCTTAGAATTTTAATTTTAATTCTAAAGTTCAATTAATACATGAATTGTTTAAAATTATGAAATAAACTTCATAAATTAAAACATATTAACTGAAACCATATATTTTGCATACTAGTGGGTTTATAGAAAACTAAAATTATATCAAATTTTTTAAAATTATCTATGTATGATTTTGACTTATCTCTTATTGACTCTCTAATCTGAAAACACTCACGATTTTACGCTGGTCCTTAACATGGTTTTTTAAACACAATGAAATATATATTTTTAATTCACATTTACGAACTAAAATTTAGAAAAATCTCTTTCTTGCGAATTTATTTTCATGCAGCTTTCGTTAGAGTTTAATTTTATTATTATTATTCTCATTTTATGCTTGAGATACCGGATAAACATTTTTATTAGAGAATCGTAAATGATTCGAACTATAGTAACTGCAATGTTGATATTGAAAAATTATATTTTTTTTATAAAGCAATTTATATGGAATTTTACATGACTGAATTAACTTTCGTCTTACTTCGCGTGCATTAGAGCATAATCAGTAGCTTCACGGGCAAATATTTTCAGGTACTTTTGCAAGTAGTAATCCTGGCTTAAAGTCACCTAATGAATTAAATATCCTACTTGCAATGCATTGTGGATCTCCTGTTAGACACGCAGGCTTAATTAAAGGTGCCATTATGTCTACTTGAAGATTTGAGTTAAGCTGACTTAAATTTTGATAAAGAAACTTACTGCTGACTGAAATTTCATTTCATAACTTCTTTAAAAGAGGATTTACTTACAAATTATCAGATGATTAAATGTTTGACAACATAAGGAAAGAAGAAAATGGAAAAATATGCTTTTAAAAATGTGGTTTTGAGATAGAAAATAATATGTGATTACTTCGTCTGATTTCTATCAATAAAATGAAATATATAAAATAAATAAAGAAATATTTTAAGTATGAATTTTATTTTTTACATGTTTCTATAGGGAGAGTACTAAAGATATTGTTTAATACTTTATATATGAAGAATTACTAGTGTGGAAAAGAAAAATTTATTTTAAGATTTAATTTTTATTTTTCTATATTACAAATTTTGGATTATAAGAACTACTTTGCTATCCTTGCGTGTTCGTAAAATTGAACGACCACTGTAGTAGAATTAAATAAATTATTCAGGTCGAATTAATATGATTTCATTTACATTCCATTTTACTTTTTAGTATTTTGAATTAACTTATATTATACTTTAAAATGCAATGATTTTTGTTGCCTGATAACATTGAAAGAAGCAAAAGTTTTAAATATTTTGAAAATAATTCATTTTAACTGGAATAGCCATCAGATAGAGACTAATAACATTTATTGTTTGCGAGGAACTTATCTTACTGTATATATTCGTAATATGCTTTTATAAACTTTAATATCATGTAAAAATAACAGTGTAATGTGCAGTAAAGTGATCGAAGAATTTTTTTTTTTATTGGTATTTGTCATGTAATATATTCCACGATTATATTATATGTTAAATAGTATGCTCAGATGTAAATTAATTATGATAAATTAAAGGAATATTTTACATTAAACACATTAAAAATTTTTTGCTAAATTCAAAATGTGCATTCATAATCCATAAATTTTA
The DNA here is from genome assembly GCA_030067965.1 of Latrodectus elegans. Lineage (NCBI taxonomy): Eukaryota > Metazoa > Arthropoda > Arachnida > Araneae > Theridiidae > Latrodectus > Latrodectus elegans. The sequence goes on from CM057819.1 coordinate 71,530,240, forward strand.
CATACTATAAAAATATTCGGAGTAGAATGTCCATGTATTTTACCTGTTCCTTATCGGGCTTAAGGATAAAAACCACGTGACCAGGGAGCCCCGGCGTGCGGTACGTGCCGATCTGGCCTTAAGCGTATCAAATAGCCAGCGCCGGAACGTGCTCTCTTCTGTCTTTCTAGAAACGAACCCTTTATCACGTCTTTCGCGTAATACTTCTCACGGTCAAGGTTATGTTGTGAGCAATACGAAGAAAGTACTTCCTCGCAGCACGAGGGATCGATGTTTATTTATCTCAGCTGATACGTGTGTGAATGAGTTCATTCAATAAAATTATGTCTAAATTCTATCTTACCAAATGTTGGTGAAAAGCTTATTGTCTTTTGTATTGGTGGAATTTTATTTTGAAATAATTTCAATACATTTTTTTTTCTTATGAAGCTAACATACGTTTCAACATATGTCATTCTCAAATGACTCTCATTGAAACTATAAATAAATAATATAGTTTTTGCTAATTTAAAAAAATTATGAGAATATCAGATTTTATTAAAGACAACGATTTAATAAGATTAATAGAGTTGTATTGTGTAGTTTTATTTAAAGAACAAATACTTACCTACCTCTGGATTCTTAACAAATATGAACCAAAAACAGTCATGAACCAAAAATTCTTCCCTTGATTGCCAGTAAACATTTACTTAATAATAATTAAGTTGGAAACTGAAAATAGTAAGAAAAAAATATTGCCTGAAAATAAATTTTCGTTTGGAAACAAGAAATAAAAAAATTATCGTTTAGAATTAAAAATGAGAAGAAATTAAATATCGTTTGCAAAGATAAGCAGTTTATAAGGCGGTTATTTTCTCTCTATTTTGTGTGAGCAAATACATAAATTTTTTATTTCAGAATTATTTTAATTTATACATTTAATCAAGGTTATTGATACATTAATAACAGCATATTTTTAATAGAATATTAAAAACATTTTATTTTTAATTTAACAGCTGTGGTTATTAATTCAGTTACTTTAATGACAGTATTTTTAGCTAAATATATGTGAGTTAAATTTGAAATTTTTTCTTTGTTAATTTTCCGATTTAAATATTTTATAAAAATGAAAATAAATTTCCTATGAAAAATAATAACATTGAATAATTTTTTTAAAAAAAATGTCTGAAATATTTTCATCTACTTAAGTAATACTCGGAAACAAGTGTTGCATAATTCTACAAAAATGGCTTGAACTTTTAATGTGATAAATACGAAGTTATCATAGAAATTGTGTCAAAAATCCTGCGGTAAGTGTTCTAAGAAACTACAAGTTCACAATTTAGAATTTAATATAATAAAATGGGCAACATTGTGTTTTCAATTCTATTATAAACATATTTTTTATACTTAGTTCATCTTTTAATACTTTTCAATGTCGTTATAGTTTATACGTTGTATTAATTTCTAGCAACATAAAATGTATTTTACAATAATATTAATTCATATGTGTTTCTTATTAATTTTAATTCTTGAGAAATTATGCTTGTACCTATGAATATCCAATATGAGAAATGACTAAACATTTTTTTTTCTTAAAATATTATCATCCTTTCTAATAGAATATTTTAATAAGATATATTTTTAATAAAATATTTTAATAAGATTTTTTTAAATAAAACACTATCATCCGTTTGTCATATAATATTATTTAAAGCTTTCATAAAGGAAAAATTAGATAGGAATGAAGTCGTATGACATTCTTATGTTTTAAAAGGAGTCTCAAACTCTTATATAAAATTTATAATTCATATTTTTTTTTTTTTTTTTTTTTTTTTTTTTTTTAAAGAAATACGAGATTTACTGTTAAATACAATGGAAAAAAAATTAAGAAAAGTTTGCAATTCTATTTTCTTCTTTCAAATACTAATAATTTTTATTCAAATTCCTAATAAATGAAAAGGTTTTTCTTTCATTAAAAAATGTGCAATATTAAAATGAATAATTTTTATAGGGATAAAATGTCATTAATACTGATACATGTTCTGAAGAATTTTTAATCCATAAAAACTTATTTTGAAGAATATACATATTTTAAATGTAATCTTATGAAAAAGAACATATATATATATATACATACATACATACAACATAATTGTTTACTATTTACTTTTTTTAAGCATTCTTTGTATTGAAAAATAGCAAAGACCTCATTAACACAGAATTCTGCACTCTGCAAATTGTTTTAAAAAACTAAAAACTATTCAAACGTTTAAAGCGTCAGTAAAGACAGTAACAAGTTGAGAGGAGGGCAATGTGTATCATGACAGGCTAGATGCTAATTTTCAAACTTTGATATTTTTTAATATAATTTCTGTAAAATGAGATAACGGACTCTAATACACGAAAGAAATAACTGAATTATACTTTTCAACAAATTAAATAACAATTTTCAGATTTCCATATTTTTGCTAAACAGAAATTTCGGCCTTAATTCAAAAGATATTTTGGCGCATAGACTACTTATATATTTAATCATTGTAATTAATAAACTTACTTAATTACAGTATGAATAAAATTCAATTGATACAAAGTTTTAATTATGGAAACATAAATAAATTTAATGTTCCTCAATTTCTTTTTAAGGTGTCTTGATTTTGCAAATTATTGTTGACTGTCTTCAAACTTTTAAAATAGAAAAATATTCTAAGCAATCATATCTGAATCATTTAATGCATTTAGCAAGAAAACATTTAATAAATCATTAAAATACTTTTAGCTTCAGAACTGCACTTGTAAAAACAATAATCACCAAAAACATAAGCACCAAATATTTCACAAATATTGAATTTATCACAATCTCATATTACATATTTTCTGTAGTAAGAGATTTCGATATTCATAAAAATTAGAAATAAAATTTCTATTAAATAAATTAAGAGTTACATGAAAGTACTTCAAAAAATTTATATGTTTAATTGTGCAAAAATGAAATAAAACTGATTTATTTAAAATAATATAATATTTTATTGTAATCAAAAGAAATGCATTTTCAAGTCGTAAAATAAAATAAATCTGACTAAAAACGAGACGCGAGTTCTGTATTTCAAATTGCTGTGTTCCTAAGTGCTTCCTCGTGAGCTATTTCAACAGTAGATAAGATGTGACATGTAAAAGCCCATTTGAGGAAGAAGATGCACATCTTATACGAAAAGTCGTCTATTTGTGGGTGAGCATCACTTCTGCTGTCAACAGTGACATGATTTATGCTTCTGCATTGTCGATGCAAGTAAAATCCTGCAGTTTTCGCACGTGCTGTTTACGTCAAGAGGAATCCTCAAATTTTGGACACGTGCATCAAGATTATAACCTCACTTTATACTTTATTCTTCCTCGTCTGAATTTCTTTAATCTTATCTAACTTAGTAAACAAGGACACTATTTCACTGAGTAATAAATTCCACTATTTATCCTCAAATATATTGATTTGACTCCTCGGGCCTGAGTTTTTTTCTATTATTTATAATTTTCTTCAAAATTTTTTATAAAAACATATTCATTAAAACTTTTTCTTTTTAATTCAGATACCTTTAATCAATGAACAAAACTTAACTAATAAATAATTTCTATGTAGGAATGATCAACTTTTTTTCTGCTTTAAAAAAAAATTGACTAGTGAATTTGAAAACTGAAGTTAACAATATTCTATTGTATATGCTATATTTTATGTATACATTTTAATAATGATGTAAATTCTATTAAATTGATCCTCTTTAGTCCTTTATAAGAATCCACTAAGTTAACAGGTATTAAATTATTAAAATAGGTGTTATTGTGTTAATAGTTATTAGATTTTATTCTGTTCCGTGTTCTACGGGTTTTTTTTCCCCTTATAGTAAAAATTGTGCCTCAGAGTTACACAGAACAGAAAATTAGTTTTTGACAGGAAGCTATCAACCATAGATGGTATAAATCGGATAATCTTGCAACGCTCTAAATTATATATATTTAAAAATCATTCCTCTGTATCATATATTTGGAACTGTACAACAGAATTTTTTGTTTTATGAGTTACCAATTATAGAGGGAATAAATGGTGTATAAAACAATCTCGCAACATTTGCAGATATCTGCTTATTTGCAATGCTAAATATTATATAAATTTGATTTCCATTCTTCTCGGTGTGTTAAAATCTGAAAATATTTCAACAAAATAATTTTGCTAAATTATTTAAGGAACCAAATGAAAAATTAGTAGAAATAATATTTGAATAACTAACTATATGGATGAAAAGAAAGTGTTCGATAATGACAATAATTAAAAAAATAGGTAACACTAATATTTTTCTCCAAAAATTTTAATTTGATATCTTAATATCGAATTTCTTTAATTGTATTTCTCTGTTAATATTATAAAAATAATAAAGATCACAAAAGTGGGAGAATATTTTACTCGCTTATATGCTATCCTCCATGACAAAATTTCGTAAAAAAAATATATAGCTTCATATTTACTAATTTTACTTAATATTTTCATTATTTAGGAAAAGACCTTTCAAAAATTTTCTATTCTTTTTATTTTAATAGTATTTTATAAGAATCACTTCCTCATAGCTTCTATTTTGTTAATTATGGAAAAGTTTTACTTTTATTTATTTATTTATTTTTAAGTAAGTGTAGTCAAAATTTGGATCTTAAATGAAAATGACGTCTACTTGATTCCATCTAAAAAAGGAAAGTTTGTAGGAGTTTGGGATCTAAATTAAATTTTGGGTATCCATCGATTAGACTTTGTGGACAAAAAGAAGCATACAGTAAATAATCAACCAACAAGTCAACCAACAACAAAAATTTTGTTGCCATTTCAGGAAACTTTACTCTATCGCGATTAAGGAAAGACTCCTTTAACTTTTCAATTCTAAATTTTATGAAAAAATTTAATAAACATTTCATTTATTTATTAAGTTTAAATTGAATAATGCAATAAATCTATGATTCTTTTCTTGTAGTTTCATTTCAATTCCTTTTATTTGCTTATACTTATCAATTTCACAGATTTCATTCTCTAATTTTACTATTGTATCCAAAAATAATTTGAATCACTCAGTTTTAATAGCCAAAATGGCGCATCAACTTAAAAAATACTTCCAGTTTATAAATTCATCAAATTTCATTTATTCTTAATTAAAACTAATGAAAAATAAATAATGTTTTTTCTATTTTAGTTATAATTAAGCTGAAATATTTTTACATAATTCGTTTACAACTATTTTTCCAAAAAAGCGACTTTACTAGAATAGAAAAGGCAACAAAATTCACAACTAACCTCCGTTATTTACTTTCAGCTTAATAAACATCGTATTACTCAACCAGAGTATAAAAAAGAAGGTAAACCCGGATTCATTTCAAAATAACTAGGGGTGACTTTTTCCCCCCTCTTTTGGTCTGATATTTCTTTGAAAATCACCTAAAAATGCTCAAGTCAAGAAAAATCAATCTGGTGCTTGGAAATGTATTGAATCTCTACCACAGACTTTAACTTTTTGTGCAAACTTTGCACAGCTGTTTACATAAACAAAATATTTTTATTATTTCTCCCACCGCTTCACCCCTAGCTTTCCAGGTGGTATTTCTACTGTGGCAACAATGAAGGTCCGTGTTTCCTTGTTGATCTTGGTATGGTCGATGTATATATTCAATGTCTTTATGCGTCAAGTCTTAAATAATTACCAAATATCTAACACCAAGATTGGCATTCTGAACACATTCAATTAATGAAAAGTCTTTCTAATTTTGAACTAGACAGATTCTTGGCAATTGTTTTTATAATCACTCATCACAAGTACTTCATGTACATATATATGCATACTTTAAATATCAAATATCTTCTTTAAATAATTAATTACTTATTTATTTTTAAAATGATGCAATAACAAATTATTTTTACTTAAAAATACGGAAATGAAAGGATAGTCTTACTTTTCTCAAAAAATGAAGTTTATTATTTTGAATATATATATTCAAATATTTATCATATACTTCACAAACTATTACATGTTATCACAAGTTATTGCCCTACTCAGTTACGGTGGATGAATAGTTGCGTAATATTTAATCATTAATCATGGAAAATGAGAATGGTAATATACGAATCACAAAAAAATTTCGAATGCGATGTAAGATTACGCAACATATGCCAACGTATTCTTTAACAGAATAGTAGGAAAGCTAAAGCAAATCAATTAGGAAAATTATTTCGCTGATAATAAATAAACGTTGGAACTCCGTCCTCATGGAGACATCAAAGTAAGCTAGTTGAATCTTCTTATAAATTCATTTCATAAAGAGATATCTTCATAAATGTTACATGCAAAATGAGGATTAAAGAAAATGAAAAGAATGCGCAGTTATCATTCAACTAAAAATAAATGATTATGTTTAACTTGTTTTGGGGATTTTTTTTATTACATTTCTGTAAAGGATAAAAATATTAAGGAAAAAATTTGTCTTTATGTTATTATGGAAAGGATATTATTGATCCCCTCAGCATTCATTTTTAACCACAAAGTGGTTGTTTGTTTCTTTCCAATTGAGGTTATGACTACGCCACTTTATTACAATGTTCATTAGTTTAAAATGTTCATGACGTCAAATAACGTTTCATCTACGTCTCATCGTATTGAGACGGCTTTCGTAAATCCCACTTGTCGATGAATTCTCTGTCTGCCTTCAAATCCCATTCTGCAAGGTGAAGTTCACCATGTCTGAAAATATTGTCGAAGTTCATTCTGTTAATAAAATTTCTTATATAAAGATCAAAGCATCGGAGGGTTTAAGAAGCCGCTTTTCATTGATTCAGAACATTAACACGTTGACTATAGAACAGAAGAAAAAGCAAAATGAAAAGACGAGACAAAATATCCACTCTATAATTAGTTTAAATCGGAAAGGAAATTTTAAATTTTTTAAAGATTTTATAATTAATGGAATTCTAAATTATAATTGCAATATAAGTATACAATCTCTTTTAAATCTTAAGAATAATGGCAGTTCTAATGCTGTTGCCCTTTAAAAAAAACTTTTTATATGACACAAAAACCATGTAAAACACGAGAAAAAAAATTTCAAAACAACAAAAATTTAAACTGACAACAGCAAAGGGAAAACCTGAAATACTATTATCAAAACAAAGGACAGAGTAAATTTGGAGAGAAATCTCTTGGGGTGGGAGGAATATATCATACTCAAACCGACTAATGCCTTAGTTAAGCCAACATTGAAAAATTTCATTTTATTTTATTTATTATTATTAACATTTGATCTCTCATTAAAATTTTTATGGCTTCCCTACATAAAATAAAAATGATTGTTTTCATTTATAAACTCTTTTTCTAAAAGCAAAATCTTTACATTTTTTTTAATAAGAATTTTTTTTTAATATTATATTTTGTGATCTACACTAATTATTAAGGAACCTATTTTTTAAGATTTTTATTGCCTTCTAATTTTTACATACACTACAATGTAAAAAAAAAAAAAAAAAAAAAAAAATGAATTCGTCACAAGATATTTGCTATCCTTAATCCATTAGGTATGGCTTTGAAGTTTGGCAAGTTACGTGTAAATTATTTAACAATCCAATACACAAAAGATATATATTGAAATTCATACGTTATTTCGCATTATTTTATTTCACAAATTATCATTTAATTCCTCTTTGTTGCATATAATTCCCTATGCAAATTTAAATTATTTTTACTACTTTTCATGATTTTAAATATAATAAGAATAAATTTGTTAGGATTTATGCATCCGAATATCGCTATACATGTAACGATACTGAAGCTTTCAAATTTATTATACAATGAAAATATTACTAGTTCTTGTAACGTCACACACAATCTCATTTATCCAGTAAGTAAAATAAATTAATTATTTCCTATTATTGTAATAAACTTTTTTATTAATTAAAATCAAAATAAAAAATGATGTAAATGATTTAATCTAAATAAAAGATGATTTGATGTGTCTAAATATTTGTATCGAAATGAAATTTTATGTAATAATAGCGTAATGTAATTATATATATATACATATATATATATATATATATATATATATATATATATATATATATATATATATATATATATATATATATATATATATATATATATATTATATACATACATACATAATATATATAATGGGAACATATATTCAATTAATTAATGAAATAAACACATTTGCTTAATCATTTGAGAAATAATATTTCAATTCTATGAACTAAATTATAAAATGGTGCTTAAAAGTACTGAATTTTTGTCAAATTATTTGTATGTATTTTATAAAATTTTAAATGCAAATAACATTTGATTTAAAGTTTAAATCAAAATTTGTGAATATTTTATCAGATATCGAAACGAAAGAAACTTTAATGAACATTTCTAGGTCATATGCTAAATTTAAACCATTAAAACAAATTGCAATAAAAAAATTATTGTTAGCACAAGCAAGGCATTAGGCTTAAGACTTATAAAATATTGCTTACAAATATTGAAATTATTAATTTAAAATTTTATTAATTAATGAAACTTTTAAAAATTTAAATCGTCAAGGACGATTTAAACCAACCATACAATGGATGTTTCGTCTTGTCTTTTTCATTTTGCTTTTTCCTCTGTTCTGTTGTCAAGGTGCTAATGACTTGAATCATTGGAAAATGGCTACTAAAACCGATGCTTTGGTTTTTATATAAGAAATCGATTTGGTGCAAATGCCGTATGATCCAGGATGCTAAATTCTGAATTTTTTCGGCAATGAAGAAATGCTGCCAAGATGACGTATTGTGACGTGTGCGATGACGTGAATACTAGGTTTTCCAAAATAGAATTTTCTGCTTAACTCTTATAGATTTGCATATCTATGACACAATAAAAAACAAATTACAAAATACGTATGAAAAACCGCCAAAAATATCACAAAACTCAGAATTTGGCATCCTGGATTATACGGTATCTGTGCCATAGTTTTATTAACAAAGTGAACTTTGTCAATATCTGACATTCGATGATAAACTTCGCCTTGTTTGCTGCCCCTCGAAGAATGTGATTTGAAGACAGGCAGCAAATTTGTAGACAAGTCGGATTTATCACTCCGTCTCAACACGATGAGACGTTGATGAAACGTTATCTGATATCATAGATATTTAAAACTGATCTTAATTGTAATAAAGTGACGTAATCATAATCTCAACTGGAACTAAAGAAGCAGCCAGTTTATGGTTAAAAGTATAAGTATCGAAAAAATAAGAGATGTTTCGTTAGGTATTCAATTGCTCTGAAAACAATTATTTGAACTTACAGTTGGTTTCCTAATTCGTCTTATGAAATGCAACTTTACATTCATTTTTCATAATAGATATTTTGACACTGTGTGGTGAACAATAAGGCGGTCGAAGGCTATAGTATAGCATTTTAATATATGCCAAGCAGATTCATGTATCGCAAAGGAGGAAATCGGGCAACCAAATACACATACATACGTCTATCGGATGATAGACGGGCAAGACAAGAAGATAGCATTTATTTTCTTATTTTCTGTTGTTGAACAGTAGCTAGAAGTGAACCTCAATTCAATGAATATGATATTTAAAAGTCTAATTTTGTGGTGAATCCTGAGTTTGTTCCTTGATTTGTTTCTGATGCATAAAATGACCAATAAACTAGATTAGATTGGAAATACAATTTCCTCTTAGATTTAAGTTTTTTTTTTTTCTCTCCCAACCTCTCAAATATTTGCTAGAACATGAATTTATTTTTAAATGACTTTTAAGAAAGTAACCTTCATTATTTAAACCTACAGTTTACATTTTATGTATTTTCACTTTCCGGTAAAATTTTACCGTACGGTCACCCTTGGCGAAATTTTAAAAAAGTCCACAAGGGTGACAGTATGAGAAATTTCCGATCGAGAAAAACGGCGGGAGGAAAAAAATAGCTGAAATAGTGACAAATATTTCATACATTGTTGGTATCTAACAATATGCTCAACTAATTTTACAAAAATAGCAAAAAACGCATCTTTATAAATTTCATACATCAATGGTAAAATAATAAAGTTGATATGTTAAATTATCCCTAAAATTTTTTGATTAAATTTTAAATGAATTTAAATGGGTAAATATTTATGAGAAATTAAGGACAAATAGGGTTGCCAAAATACTAGTTTACCGGGTTTCTAGTAAAAATGTTCGCCAAATTTGGCATTAACAAAACGCTCCAAGAGTGATCGTACAGTAAATCTGATCCCACTTTCCCACTGATTACTTTCCTTTTATTTTTAAATTGAAATTAATTTAAAGATTTTATAGAAAAAAGAATGTGTACTTTACACTTACAAGTTTTTTATTAGTAAATTAAAATATCTCTAAATTTCTAATATTTTAATTATTTTCACAAAGTTTTGCTATTTTTTTTTTTTTAATTTTTCGTGTTTATTGAAATAAAATTGTCCTAAATGATATCTACATTAATTAATTGGAGTTTTTACATTGATTATCATTGACCAAAATATTTAATAGAAAATTGTAGGACGAAATGCAATTTTTTAGATCATAAAACTAATGTTGAACTTTGCATCATTATGACTTTATTTGTTTCAAATTTCACAACTACCAATGAATTGAGGTATAATAAACGGAGAGTATTACATAGCATGAAATGACAACTTTGTGGCGGTTTTATGCAAAATATCAGCTAAGAATATTTTAACAAATCCTATAATCCAGTTAAAAACTCCATTTTGTTTAAAGATTTTTGCGACGAGACACTAAATGTCTTCAGAGAGAATGTCTAACAATGGTACATCACAATTTAGAGATTAAATATGAAATTAAACTGAAAAAATTTTACTCTGCAAAGAAGTGATCAACAATGAAAAATGTGAAAACGCATCATTATTGATTAATGCAACGGTACCGCTAGTGCAGAAGGCAGACATTGTGGTTCCTAAACTTAGTGGTTATATCAATATATCTTTGAAATGAAAATGCGCTTTCTTTTCTTCTTGGCGATATTTCAAAATCATTTTGAGTGGGATAAGAGGTAAGCAAGGAAATAAATTGGAAAACAATTTTCAAAATCACGCTGAAGCAATCATTGAACAAGTATTAATTTTCATATATAGATTATATTAGCTTCAAGAAGTCAAAAGAGCGAGAGATTTATAGTACATAAAATTTTCAAAGTAAAATGGTTTTGAAATAAATTTTACTTCTCTTCAACTAGCTAACTAGAATCAACAATTTGCTAACTAAAATCAGTATCTATATTTTTTGTTTTATAGTAAAAAATTATTGTTTTTTAATAAAATCTTTAGTAAAATTTCACAAATGTTATAAATTTTACAATGGTTTCGTTGGTATGCTATTATGAAATGGAATACCTTAATTTGGGATAATTTGTTTTCTTTTTCAATTTATGAAAATTATATCCATAATACTTTAGAAAATTATTTTTTTAAGATTGTTTTTCAATTGATTGATTATTGTTTTTCAGTTTAAACTCATTGAACTTGTTAAAGTTTATAAAGGATTAGTTTTTTTCATTATTGCTCGATATTTATAGCTTCGTTATTGCCATCACAAAAGAACAAATTTCTGCTGTCCAATTTAAAAATTTTATCAATTATAATATGAATTAAACAAAAAATATTTAAAAATGTTTCATCGTATTTTAATCCTAATTTTACAATCACTCTTGTTCGCATAAAAAATCTATTTTATAATTCTTTAAGAATTAAATATAAATTTAGTGTTCTAATATGCATTTACATTTTTAAACGATTATTTAAGAATGATTAGAATACCACGTAATGAAACGAAAACTCAGCAAATCGAAAAAGAAAGCTGTCGAGAGGAGTTGAGCGGCAGATGTGCTGCACAGATGGCATGGAAATGAAAGTGCCGCCTTTGCCTTCACGAGCAATTGACTTTGACACCAGTGGGTGATGGCGGTAAATCTTACTTGTGGCCATTTGTTTTAGCAAGAAAGTGTCGGTGCAAAGACAGGCATGAAAAGAGGGGGGAGGGGAGAGAAACTCGTTCTCTTTGAACGTCCTGAGTAATTTTCCCTCAGGGAATTCCATATTAACGATAGAAAGAAAATTTACCATTTTAATGAGCAATGTAATTAGAAAAATGCCTCCTCAATTGGATTGGGGAAGTTTAAATGAGAGATTTAATTTAGATTATTAATGATTATAGACTTTGTTTCAGTGAAGTTGATTGTTAATCATAACTTTTGTTTTCTGATTATATGAATGATAATACAGTGGCAATAAAATGATGATTTTTTCTGTTTAATTTAGATTAAATCAACATGTTTCCGTTATAATGGTTTCCAGCTTCATGAAGAATTCGCTATTTAAGATAAATAACTATTTTTAAATACATTTCAGTTAAAGGATGTTCGAGATTTCATTTTAATAAAACATTTTAAATTCAAAGTATTATTACAATGAAAAATATTCCTTGCATACTTTGTTTTGGAAAAGAATATTATATATAAATCAATTAATCAAATTTATTTAAGCACAAGGATTACTTTGAATTAGACTGACAATTTGAAACAGATTCTTATCCATTAGTAAAACATCCATTCTGAGTAAGAATTGAACTCCGAACTGTTGATAAAACTGCTTATCATTCAGCCGTCTGATCAATTTCTAAAACATAAGAGGATTTCACTAATTTCATATAAAAGGAGAAGGAGTTTCCTGTATTATTCAAAAATAATTTTTTTACAGAGAAAACGAAATTTGAGGTAATTCAAAATGTTGCTTTTGAAGTCATTTCATTTTTGAAGAAGAATTAATTTAGTTTTGTGTTTCTAATAGATAACTATAAGAGAAAAAATATTAATAATTTCTCTCAGAGTTATCCATTAAAATCTGTTTTTTTTTTTTTTAATTCAGCAAGAAATTCTTAAATACGAATTAAAAATCAATGTTTCAAGAAATAAATATTAAATATCATGATATCTTCACCTTTATAATTCGTTGGTCTTACTTTAAAGTTTATAAAAATTATACATACATACATACATACATATACATATATATATATATATATATATATATGTATATATATATATATATATATATATATATACATATATATATATATATATATATATATATATATATATATATATATATATGTATATATATATATATATATATATATATATATATATATATATATATATATATATATATATATATATATATATATATATATATACATGTGTGTTATTTCAGTATGTTTTGTGAAATGTTTAAATTCTATTGAATGAAAATGCCTTTTCAATGTAATAATATAGTCATTGAAGGGAATTTGTTGCAATGAGATTTTTTATAACTTCTTTATATATTTCACATTTTTGTTCTAGTAGAAAATTTTACTAAAAACTATAGCTTATTATGTATATATTTCCTTTCATTAAAAAAATTAATTTGGAAAACATAAATTTTACAATTGATGAAGTTGGTAGCTTAATGGATGTTAATAAAATTGAGATAAAAACATAAATAAATTTCTTACTAAATTAATAAGTTGATCCCTTGGTAATTTTAACAGTAATCATACTCTTATATGCTAAATACAAATATTTTAAAAATATATAAATTGGGCAATATTCATGTGTTTATTTTAGAGAAGAATTTATATGAAGTATTCTAACTCAAAAGACTATAATTTTGAGAATTTTACAATTCTTTCACGTTTAATTTTTTTAAATATATTTACAAAATATTACTTTAAAATTATGAGGTCTTTGAGTAAATATTTGGACAATTTAATTCGAAAATTAAATATAAAAACACGTGTAACATACTGGATTTGATTTCAGATGTTACGTACAGACTGTGGGACTCAAATTCATTCACAATCTATTCCCCATTAATATTGTCCTCGAGTTAATCAACTGCAAATACTTATAAAAATCAAATAAACATTTCTTCAGGAAACCTTAAAAGAAATCTTGAGTTCAGTTAAAAATATCCAATTTTTGTTCTTGATTAGAAGAGCAAATTTCATTTTGCTACAATCTAAGCTAAAATTTTCCGTCAAAAATTGGTTAAAGGAAATGGACTATAAGAAAAAAACTAGATATTAGGTAAAAAAATTAAAGCAAGGATTTCGAACATTAAAAAAATTGGATTTTATAAAGATTGTTAGTAAAATTTGGAAACCTTTTAAAAGTAAAATGTGTACTATCATTTAAGGTGTTAAGGATAAATCCAGCCTATATGTTCACCGAGGGATTTGTACTCAACTATTTTAAGCAATGATATTCAATATCGATTACTAATATTTTCAGCTTCATCAGTATTATCATACAATGTATTAAATTTTTAAATTATTTAATACATTGTATGATAATACTGATGAAGCGGAAAATATTAGCAATCGTAAAATATTAGTAAGTGCTAATAATAAATATTTGTTTAATTTTAAACGTTATATAAAAATATAATTGTGGTACAATGTCTCATGACCTTTTAGTGTCACATGTGACATTCATAAAATTAAAATAATTACAATAATCTATTTTTAGACTTTTCACAGAGTTATTTAATTATGTAAATATTACATTTGCTTTATTAAACATCAAAATATACTACTCAAAGAGTTATGACTTATTTTGGTGTCATTATTTAACCAAAGTCACTTCCGAACTAATTAAAATTAAATTAATTCATGGAAGTTAAATAATCGCTAGATAATATTTTAAAATGCAGAATTCCTTTGTATGCCTTTAATTAGATTTTGGGAAATACTTTTGATAAAACATTTTTAAAATAAATTATTTTATTCACAGAGTATTCAAGTTTAATTCAAGAAATTCGTAATTATAAAAATGCATTTATTTGATACCAAGAATTTTTGATTATTCACAGCTGTAAGTTAAATTAAAGTGAAATTTATAAATTTTGTTTTTTAAAAATATTATTAATTTTACATAATAAAGATTCATTTTATTTAATAATATATTTGTAATTTTAGAATTTTTTTAATTTAAAATTCTTAGTCTCATTTACGTGGGATTGTTCTATTCATTATAAATAAACTGATAAAATTATATATTAGCCTTTTTTTATAAAACACATAATACTTTGGAAATTAATGTTCATGAATTAAGTCAAGCAACTTCATTTCATTTAAGGCTATAAATTTTACACACAATTCGTTTTTTTTTTTACTTTTCCTGTTTTTTAATATTTTTTAAACATAAGGTTTTTATGCGTATATATTAAGTAAATACTTATTCAGTAGAAATATTTTTATTATATTTTATTTAATTCTCTTTTATGATTAAATTAAAATTAAATTTTAAATGCCTGATTACTTTATTTTCTTTTTTATTCTGTAAAAAATTTACATGACTCACAATTTGACTCAGGCATTGTTTTAGTTTTAGATAGTTTTATATGGGTGATAATTAGCGTGATGTTAATTATCATCTTAAATGATTTTACTGATAAAAATATTACTCTATTATATCTTTTTGTAGAATTAATTTGTATAAAATTAATATTATTGGGTTAAGTCTGAGCAAATAAGGATTACTTTATGAACCATTTCTGAAAGGGTTTCAATTTTGAACTGGTTTACATTATCATCTAAGAATCAAAAGCTAACTAACTAACTATACACAGACATATATTTTGAAAAATTATTTTTGACTTTTTGATAAATTTGAAACTAGACCCTTTGATTTATGCAAAAGAAGAGTCCATTTATGCATTTAAAAGCTGATTTTATATTGATTTAACATTTTATGTTTCTTCTTTTATTCAACAAGATCTTAACTGAAACTAATAAAAAAAGCATAAATTACTTGCAGATTTCAAAGCAAATTCAAAGATTTTATTAATGCCAGTTATTTTGAAAATTATAAAACACAAAGTCGGAATTTACTTGTTTAACAAAAGGTGTAAATTAAAATATATTTCTAAAGAAAAAGTCTTAGACTTGTCTGCGTTAACCCTTAAGGTGAAGTTTAATGTCATGTTTATATGGATAATCCTATTTATGTGAAACAGTTCTTCACGGTGATTACACTAAGAGATTTCGAAAAGCTAGCAAGAGTAAAACCCAAAACAAAAAAATTTCCTAGACATGTGAGATTTTCTCGTCACAGCTGGGAAGTTCCTTAATTTATGACTCTTTTCTCGAAGTTTTACTTTTCACCGTTTTCCTCATTTTTTTGTTTTTATGGACCGGGAATGCCTAACCCTGTTAAATTCTTCTCTGTAACCTTATTTCGGCTTGTTCTATAATATTTCCTGCTAACGAGTTTGTTACCTCCCATTTCATAACAAACATATGAACTGTTGAACTCTGACACTTTCCAAGGCTCCTATTAGAAGTGACATATTGATGGTGGGTTTCAAAATAAATGCAGTTATTTAAGTTAATGAAAGATACTCCTCTTTAAATTTAGGAGCATGAATATTAAAAAAAACCATATAAACATGTTTTTTTTCCTTTTGAAAGTATAAACAAAAGAAAAATTAAATAAATTTTAAGTAAAGTAAAATAAAAATGAATTAAATTTAAAAAAAAAAGGCTAAGACTTTCTCATCTCATATTCTAAAACCATTCCATTGAATCTTATTGAAGAATATATCACTATCTTGAAAAAAAAAATAATGAATTCAATCTTCGAAACAGACAAAGTTTTTTTAACTGATAAGGACTATGTTCTTTAAACTTGTAGAATATGGTAAAATCCGTTAGTTTGGTGGGAAATTTGAAGTAAAAGGTTCCAAAGGTTAATCAAGAGATTGGGCAAATATTTATGAAGTAAACTTTTCAAATGCATCTTAAAATGTATAACTTACATGCAGCTCATAATATAGCTTTATAACGTTTTTTAAATTAGTGAATCATTGGATGGTATAAATTATCTACCATTCAATGATTCACTAACAACGACTAATTAAAAAATTCTACTTTTTATCTGATATGAATGCATTGTATGAGCTTTTCATTAAATATGAAAGTTAAAATCTTTTAATTTTATAATTGGTACTACTAGACAGTATAAGTTAATTCAATTGTATATTTATTTTCAAGATGATAAACTGAATTAAAATGTTTAAAATGTTAATATATATATATATATATATATATATATATATATATATATAGATATATATATATATATATATATATATATATATATATATATATATATATATATATATATATATATATATATATATATATATATATATATATATATATATATATATATATATATATATATATATATATATATATATATATATATATATACCTATATATATATACCTATATATATATATATATATATATTATCCATATGTTCTTATATTATCCATTATGATATAAAAACAGTTTTTTTTAGTAAGTTTCTCTAATGGCAGAATAATATTGACCTCTGGAAGCTTGTTCAATATTTTTCTTGAAGTTTTTTTTTTAAATATTATTTACAACTTTAATAATATGTGCGTAAAAAATTTATAGTAATTTGCAAAATTCCACTAATTATATATTACTATTTGTTTTGCATTAAATGACAAACAGTTAAAGACAGTAAGCTAAATTCTATGATCTTTTTGGATTTATGCAATTAACTTTTACAGCATTCGTGAATTATAACATAATATAATCATATTATAACATAATCATGATACAGTACTCAATCAATATTTTTTAAATACTCCTGTATAGCATGATTTGAAATGCATTTTATTGCTTTGAATAATTTATAAATATATGAAGTGAAATAAATAAAAGAAACTTTGAAAGAAAAAAAATGTTCAGTTGCCAGAGCTTTAGCCAAATATTCATTATTTATTGATGCATTCAGATAGTGAACAAATTAATATTTCCAAACAATTTCTAATTTCTGTTTATTAAATTATTAACAAATGATTTGATATTCAATTTTTCAGACTATCATATTAGACAGTTAATGTTATTATTATTATGAATTTTTGTAAAATATATAATATTTTTGATCGTAATTGAAAATCAAAATTTGAGACATAAGAATAATATAGTTCTAAAGAATAATATGTATTGGGTAAAAAAATAGAATCTAATTTTAATCAAATACATATATTTTTAAAATTGAAATTATTTACATTTTAGTGAAGTTTACATAATATATTAATTTAGTTTTAGCAATTTAACCTTTTCAGGAAAGTTGGTGAAAAATAACCAAATAAATTTATTTAGTGCATCTTTTTGTTTTATGTTTAAAATTTTAGTGAAATATATTTATATTACTTTTTTAAATATAATGAATAAGAAGTGTATTTTCCTGAAACATATATTCTTGTGATTAATTTTCAAGAATGGTCATATAAGTTTGCATAACAAAAGTCACAAAAAATTTATGAGATCGTTTGCTTTTTAACTGAAATATTTAAGCTTTCTCTTGTCCAATTTAATCATTTATTAATATAGCAACTTATTTACTTCTTTTTATAAGTTATTCTTCAAATCAAATTTATTTATTTAAGAAGTTATCATATTTTTCTGGTTAGTGGTAAATAGATTTTCATGTTTATAAAGAAATCGACAGTATAAAGTAAATTTCTTTTAATTAATTCAAATGAAATATACATGACTTTTTCTCCGAGAAAATTGAATATTAATATTCAATATACATGACTTTATTTTATTTGTATGAACGAAAGTGCTTTTTTTTAAATATTGTATACTGAATTGCTTCAAATCTTTTTAAATTTTTTACTGAATCTTTGTTTACTAATATCGTTAAAAAAGAGGCGAATCTGACAGTTTTTAGATTTTATTTCTTTCTTTTTGAATTGGACTGTCTTATTCATTGAACTTTTATAGTTATATCATTTCTTAATATTTAATTTACTCTTTTTCATTCGTTTTTTTCTTTTATCTTTATAATATGTAATTTGGTAAAATTATGAGTTATATTTTCTACATCTGTATGTCATGGGTTGATCTCTATTCAAGTTATCTTTAAAGAGATTTGCCATTCTTCACGTTTTACATATACGTCATTTCTTATAATTTGTGATTTAATTTTTAATTAGTTATTATATATTAAATGCAATTTTCAACCACTGATTCTATAAATTTTTAAATAAACTGTGGGTGTTTTTGATATGGAATTAATATTGATATCTACACTCATGTCCATAAATTAAGGATAATTCAGAATCACACACAAATTGAACTCTAAAATAAATAATTTCACACGTGTAGAATTATCACACACATCTTGAAGAATAATATGCAAATTACAAGAAACCACCAGATGTCGCATATAGTTCGTCACAATGACAAGAGTGTAAGAAAATGGTGTATAAGGAATGGTTGCAAAGAAGTAAAATATCTCACAAGCCCTTTAAAAGTCTTTCAGTGTAAAAACCGCATAGTTATGGCACAAAGGAAGCATTTGGATGATGTTTTACGTGGTAGAATTATCGGCCGTCTGCAATGTGGACGTTCTTAGCTGTAAGTATCCGAGGAACTTAGAATCGCCCAGAGTATCATCTCCAGGCTTTAGCAACGGTTCCAAGATGATGGTAGTATAAGTAGACCTTACAGCACAGGTCGCCTTCCGAGCCACAACACCGAATGAGGACCGGCATTTGGCAGTTATTGCCTAATGAAACAGATGGAGCACAACACCATACTTGTTACGTCACCTCTCTTCAGCTACCGATACGACAGTTTAAAGGCAGACCGTGTACAGACACTTAGGACACATTGGTCTATATGCTCGTAGGCCAGTCACATGTTTTCCACTTACAGCAACTTACTGTCGCCTGCGGTTAACCTGGAGTAAAGAGCATGCACTGTGGACACCGCACAAGTGGTCTTGTGTGACGTTTTCCGACGAGTCCAAGTTTAGCTCTCGGTCTGATTCTCGCCAGACTTTCACATGGAAAGGGCCAGGTACCCGTTACCACCAATGGAACACCATTGAACGACATCGTTACGGTGGTGTAGGATTGAGGAGAATTATTCTGTGTTCCGAAACTAACCTGCATGTTCAGAATGTAACCATGACAGACCACATCTGTCGGGATGTCATTCTGGAACAACATGTATGTTTGTTTCGGGACGCCATGGGAGTGGAATTTCTGTTTAGGGATGATGACGCCCGTCCTCACCGTGCAAATATTGTAGACTAATGCCTTCAATCGGAGGATATCACATGTATGGACTGGCCAGAATACTCACCAGACTTGAATCCAATAGAGCATTTGTAGGATATGCTTGTCAAATTAACTGTAGTCCATCAACACATTCCCACATATCTACCGAAACTTCGGGGAACATTGCTTGATGAGTGGTGGAATATTCCCCAAGATCAGATCGATAATTTGATTCTCAGCATGAATAGGCGTTGTACGGGCTGTATTGCATCGTCTTGGGGGGCATACTATGTATTAACCATCATACCAACCATGTTATATTGATTTTTGTAAACAAGTTCTTTTTTAAAATTTGCTCCACGGAGTAAAAATCGTAATTTTTATTAATGATGTCAAACATATAGCATCTTTTTTCTCTTTAACTTTTGTTTAATAAATAGACTTTACAAATAAGTCACATTTGTTTTGCTTCTGCCTCTTTCTTTGACTGATCTTGATTTATCTTTAATTTATGGACACGAGTGTAGTTTTACACTTTTTAATTACAAAAATATTGTATACCTTTTTAAGTTTCATTTCACAAAGTGAAGTAATTTTTTGAAAATTTGCATTGACACCTGTAGCTGACATATAAAAAGTGTTACAATTTATATTAGTTCTCTACTTTTAATTAAAATACTTGATTTATAGTTATATCATAGTGATTAAGATAAATCCTAATAAGCTTAAATAGCTCTTTCCTAAAAATATGAAGTTTAAGCTTCAATTTGTTGATAATCTATATAATTTCTAGAGAGAAATCCTTGTTAAATATTTCATTGCTTGGATATAATTTAATTTCTAAATGGTTTCATTATTTAATTAATAATACATTATGTAACTATGACAAACATTTGAAATTATATAGAGCGAAATAAAATATGATATTATATACATATATATATATATATATATATATATATATATATATATATATATATATATATATATATATATATATATATATATATATATATATATATATATATATATATATATATATATATATATATATATATATATATATATATATATATATATATATATATATATATATATATATATATATATATATATATATATATATATATTGTATGGAAAAAACTTAAGGACAGTTATTAACAAAGAAATTATTTCTTACAATATATTATTTTATAACTATTTTTCATCACAATTCATATGGATTCGATCAAAAAGTTTTCTTCACAATGTTAAAAAATTAAGAGCATAAGATAAGAATAATAGATTTTCAATAATTAAAATATTTGAAAACATTTAATAAACATAAGAATAATATTTTTCTATTTAACTAAATTCCCTCGGTTATCTTTTAAAGAACTGCTATAAAAACATTTTTCAAAATAATTATAATCCATTATAGCTTTATATTTCTTTTAAATTATGCAATTTCTAACGACCCAAAAACTAAAAATTTTATTAATGCACTCAATTAAATTAAATTGATTTTAAGAAAATTCTATTTTCGGATTAAAGTATGATACGAAAAATAAATTTTTGTGTTTTATAGGAGGCACTTAAAATTTTAATGTAGAGAAGCAAATTTTCATGACATTTTGAATTTTGTTAAGTAAAAGATTAGTCTGCTTGACTTTTACTCTCCAAACGGTAAGATGATGACAATCCATTGAGTAGGGAGTTCATATTGATTTGGTCTTCATAAATTTAAATTTGGTACGATATTTGGTAAATGCAATTTATGCCCAATATTTTCAAGAATTTGAATTAATGGTTTGTATTGATTTTGCAGGAGAATGTAAAGAAAAATGTCAAAATCTCGCCAGAAAGAGCACCCAGGCTAGCGGGGAAGTATTGTTCCTTGTGAGTATTTACAGAAAATATTCTCAATTTGAAAAAAAATATATATATATATATATGAATAAATTGTTAGATGAATCAATAGTATTCTTTAATAGAAATTTTGTATTTATATTATCAAATTTTATAATCAAGATTTTATATTTCTTCTACGCTCTTCCATAAAACTAATTTAATATTGATGATGAAATTGTGTTTAAGAAACTTTTTTAACTATCTAGATATTAGAGAAGAAGTATAGAGATAATTTTCATTTTTCAATTGATGAAGAAATTAAAATAAATTAATATTATATTATTTTTCAGGAGTGTTGATTGTGTAAGCATTTACTGCAGACAGTTAGGTGTTAATTGTTAATAATTTTCTGGCTAATTAGATGCCAAAATAAAAGAAAATAATGAAATCTCATTTATTCCTAAAATTGCCTTAATATTTAATCTACTAAAAATCATGTAACTTTAGGAGTTCTTTTTTAACTAAAATTTTATTAATTAAATATTTTTAAATTAAAATTCTGAAAATATTAACTTGATAGTAAAAATTAAAAAAATATTTTAAGCTTATAAAAAAATTGCTAAAATATAAGTTAATTGTTCAGTAATCAATAAAATGAAAAAATAATTAATCTAATTAGCAATAAATGAGCACCAGTGACCCATCTAATTTTTTCATTTATGTAGAGCTTGATTTATTTTCATTGCGTAGTGATTGAATTCAAACTTATTTTTCAAATTTTGTCAAATTTTTATTCTTGAAATTTTTAAATTATTTCAAGGTGTGAAGTAAATTTTCTGAAAGTTTACAAGTATGCTTCATAAAGTTTCGACATATTCAATATATATTCTGAAAGAAGAAAGATTTTTTAATATGATTACACAGATAAATCTAGATGCAAAAGAAAGTATACAACTTGTATCAACAAAATTGAATACAAGAACATGTGACAATATAAAAAAATTAAACAAAATGAATAAAAATCTGTCTTAGATGTATAAAAATTTTAACAGATCCTGAAAATGCTCCTCATTATGAGATAGTTTTTTTTATTCTTAATATAAAATTTGTTTTCATTATTTCTATAAAATATGTATATCAATAAAAGGAATAATAAGTAAAAAGACCAATAATTACAATAAAAAATGAAAATAGAAAAGTTATCGAGTTTAAAAATTAATGTTTTAGCTATTTGACAAAAAAATGTTTCATATGGAAAACGTTAACGAATTTGAAAAAAAAAAAGTAATAGCTTATATTTTTTACAAAACTAAATCATTTTAAACCATTAGAATAACAAAATTGTTTTATGAAACATTTAATTCTAATATAGTAATTAAAAAGTAATGATGATTGCTGATGATTTAATATGAAAATTCTTGTAAATATTTCATATCATAAATAAATATGTCTTTATTCTCATATATTTACGAAACATTTTATTCAAGATAATATACACTATCTATAATCTAATCAATTTAAATCTAAATATTTTTATTTATAATGTCTTATTGAGAAAACACTTAAATTAATGATTATATTTTTGTTATCATTTCTATGGTAGGCTATTTTTTTCATTATTATTGCTTATTAAAAGGAATGGTATAGATAATCCACAACATATTTATAAACTTTTATTGATAAATTACTGTACTAATAATTATAAATTACTGATAAATTCATCTTGGTACATGATTATTATGTGTTACGATTCGATTTAGATTATATAATTGTTTCAAGTATATTTTAGACGCATCGTTTACTAATTTGATGAAAAGTGGGCTCAAAGTTTTTGTAGTCTCTGTCAATTTGAATTAATTGTGTATGAATTCAATAAGAACCTAAAATTTAAATTTTTATTGTTGAAGAAATACCAAAACTGTTTGTAATATAAAACTTAAAAGTAGTTTATATGTGAATATCCTTTTATATTATGTAAAATTTAAGATGTGAAAGAGACTTTTAAACCACTTTCAAACTTTTTTGTTGAGCCCTTTTTAAGCCAATAACATATAACTAAGCTCTGGTTAGGAATAATTGTTGAATGAGATCACTTTAATCAAATATTGATAGTAAAAGCCTCTAAAAAGACTAAATAAAATGCATATAAACTAACAGTATTCATACAATTCCAACCAGAGTTTGGTGAGACCTTTCTCAAAACATTTGCTTAATATGAATATTCTGTGACGTAGGCTCTGCTCGTCTTGGCAGAATGAAGGAAAAGTCTAAGAACGCGGCCCGCTCTCGCCGAGAAAAAGAGAACGCCGAATTTCTAGAGTTGGCGAAGCTTCTTCCTCTTCCGGCCGCCATCACCAGTCAGTTGGACAAAGCTTCCATCATAAGACTAACCACTTCTTATCTCAGGATGAGAGAGGTCTTCCCCAAAGGTAGGCAATTTCGCACTGTTTTTATACAAGAAAAGAAAACCATTTCTTGTTTTAGAAAATAATCAGAAACTTTTCTCTTCTTTTTTTTTTTTATTTGAATTTTTGCATCCAGAATTCAAATTTAAGAAGCAAGACAGGCGTTAAATTAAATATTGTTATACATTTTTACCACCCTCCAATAAATTTTTACTAGGATATTCTTAATCAGCTTAATAAATAATGTCAACTAACCTTTTAGGTTAATTTATGTAATGCAATGATATTAAAACCACATATTAATTTAATATAAGTAATTGCTCATAATGATTTTGTGAAGACTATATTATTTCTATAAAATATCAACATTCGCAACATTTATCAGAAATTCTTAAAACTTCCATGAGAATTGAACTTTTTATCATATTAATTATAAATAAGTGAAATCAAGCTGTAGGAATCACAACATACTTATCCACTTTTTTTTTGTGATAGAAATTAACGATATTTACGATGAAAATAAATATAGAGCTCGTAACGATGCAAATACATACATATATATAAAATGAATTTTAAATTACACTTCATTTAAATCCATTACAATGGGGTAACATAACTTATACTTTAATCTGCCATAAAAGATTTGGAAAATTCTCCGTTTATATATTTATTGAAAAATGATGTAAAACCGGTACATTTGCAGTAGGACATTATTTTTTTTTTAACTCGGTCTATATTCAGTATGCGCTACTCATGGAGATTTTCTTCTCACGAAACCAAACTTTCGACTTTTAAAAAGTTGCTTGTAAAAGGAAAAAAGTGCCGAAAAGTCGAACAAAAGTTCCGATCTGGACTCGTGTGCCTTCTTTATTTGAAAGGCACCTTCGCGTGTACCCAGGACACAATGCACTCCCCTATGCTCAAGCGCAACTATCCGGACCCCCTGCGAACACGATCACGTGTTGCCAAGTGGGATGCGGGCTCTCCATCCCGTGTAGGGGGAGGGCGCGAGGTCAGCTTAATAGTCATCATTCTGAGAGAGTTCCATATGCAGGGGCGCAGCGGGACGCTTCGGGGATGAGTTATGGGAAAATGAGAGATTTTTTTCCTCCTCAGTGTGTATGGGTAATTTTTTTAAGTGTAGGCCAAAAATTTATTTATACAGGCTGTGTTTCACACTTGTTAACGGATTAGTATGTTATCATTCAGTAGTGTGGTTATAACGATAGTAAAAATAGTGGGAAAGAGAAGTATTTAGTGAAAGTTGTCGTAACATTTGCTCCAATTTACGAAGAGAGTTATAATTTAATCTCAGAACGTGATTATTATAAGTATTTGCTTAATCTTAAATGCACCAATTAGTCAATGAATTTATATGATCTAAAATTTAGATAATTTAAGCTTGAAAAATAGTTTATATTTTCCCAAATGCTTCTTCTTCCCTTTTACATTTTTATATCTTTCAAGAAACATATCAAGAAGAATATTCCTATATAATTTCTATTTTTAGATTCTTTTATAAATATTATAAACGCTTACACAAGTGATTAAGAGACTTATAAATAATTATATACAGTTCTTAATTTTTAATAGGAATTAAAAATTTTCCGCTGTTTTATTATATCATTGAGAAAAATGTTTTCCATCTTTGACATTGTACTATAATATATATATATATATATATATATATATATATATATATATATATATATATATATATATATATATATATATATATATATATATATATATATATATATATATATATATATATATATATATATATATATATATATATGTATATATATATATATATGTATATATACTTTCTTTATTACTTAAAACATTTAAGTATGTATCCATTTAACAATAGTTAAAAATAAAGTAAGACTTTCACTATAAAGACAGAGAAAAGATTGAAATAGAGAAAGTATTTTCTAAAATTGTAAAAACTGTATCTGTAGCTCTCTACCGGTATTTATGTAGATTTTGTACAATGCTATATATTAACAATGTACAGAATAAATAAACTATTCCTTAAAACTGTTATATAGTTATTTTTCATTATCTAAGATTAGATTATTCTTTTTATTTATTTATTGTTTTATTTATTCCATGATAAATCAAAATGCAGTATTTTCGGTGGAATTTAAAATTATTTCAAGTTTTAAAATATGTAGAATTCAGGAAAGAACAAACAAATAAGGAATGCAATGAAAGTTCGATTTCTTTTGAGTGCACAAACTATTTGATAAACTACTAAAGATGTATAAAAGGAAAAATAGATAAAATAGGAAGAAGAAAAACCTGTAAAACGGTAGAGGAGAAACAGCAAAAGATTTCCAGAAAAGCTGAAAATCCGCTGTTAGTGTTAGAATAAAATAAATAACGGAGATGGAAAAAAAATCTACAACAAAAGAGGCAGACCTTAAAAAATCTGGAAAGAGAAGGGAAAGGAAGGTAGAGAGAGAGAAAAAAATCCAGCGGCAGATTCGTAGGGCTTCTTCGAACAGAATTGGCGAGTAAGGGGGGATAACTGGAAAGCGGGGGTGTTCGCAAAAGACAACGAAGCCAATTTGCCCCTCATCTTTGGAACATCCAATTATATACGGGCATCTCCAGCTTCCCACGTGACCGTCTATTATTCTCTTCTCGCCCCCTACACAGAGGGGTCTCTTCCTTTCTCCCGCCCAACTTTTGTTATGAAAGGGGAGGGGGTGACTACAAGAGAGAAAGGTCATGCGGATTCAAGAAGTCGTTTGCGTTGGGGGAGTTTTTCTGCAGGGATGGCTTTAGCTCCCAAGAACCCCCTGCGAAGTGCGGGATCGGGAGTTGACACGCGTCCTGTCCATGCGACCGACTTTAAATTAACTCTATGCTCCGGTGAGAAAAGAAGAACCTGTGCAACTCTTTGTTAAGATTACAGCAATTATTCCCTTTATTCCTTTGTGGGAATGATCCCTCATCACGTGTTATTTTTACTCTTGATTTGTGTTTATTAAGCTCTTTCTTTGAGTACAAGCGTCACAGAGTGTCTCGTTGGAAATTCGAAAGGTATTTATCAAAAAAATGCTACTTCAACTAAACATGATCGTTATCTTTAACTATACTTATTTTATATACCAATAAAATAATTCCTCTGTTTGTTAAATGTGAAAGCTCACTTTTATGGATTCAAGCTGGAATTGAGTTGCATTCATATTTTAGAGATCATAGGTTAGAATACAAACTGAATATCACAAACCTTGTATTTAATTCATTTGCCGTGGCCGTCAGATATTGAGAAGTCCGCAAAAAGTTGTGAACAAACTATATTTACCTAATGTAAATCAATGGGCTAGTAAAATAGAGATTCCCAACAATTAGAAAACTATTTCTAATAGTTATTTATCTTCGTTATTGTATATTTTAAGTGCCGATCAGTTGCGAATAGTTAGCGTTCCTGATTACTAGAATTTTAGTCCCGGCTTCGAATATGGGTATTTTTTCCTCTCTGTGTTTCTCTGTCCTTTTTTCTGAGATGACGCATGAATGTGACCATGTAAATGAGTTTATGGTGGCATTAAGTGGATAATGATACTCGCCTCCGTGACTTGATTCACATGTGCCCACATGGTAACCATAGAGGAATATCAGTTTCCTGCCTTGTTGTAGCGAAAATTTAGTCACCCAGTGCCCGACACACACACACACACATATATATACATATATACATACATACATACATACATACATATATATATATATATATATATATATATATATATATATATATATATATATATATATATATATATATATATATATATATATATATATATATATATATATATATATATATAATTCTCAGTCAGTTGTATATTGTTATCTGAATTTTTTTTTTTTCATTTTGAGATAAACTGAATACAATGAATCCTTATGTATTAAAATTTTAATTAAAACTTTGAAGTTTACTACGGTGAATTCGCATTGTACATACTTTAATGCTTCAAGAAAGTATCGCATGATGAAATGTATGAAATTTGATACTGTTTTTACTGTAACAACACTTGAAACTAATCACTTTAATACATTATAAATAATAGAGGAGAGTTAATTTTTATATATTTGTGCAAACTCTATATATTTAATAATTTTTTTAAACATTAAATATGATTAAACCATGGAAAGGGCGTAAAAATTTATAACTATACAGTCGTTGTTGTTCCTCATCTGGTAATGTAACTGTACCAAGTTGGTGAACAACTGCTCAAGTCTTTGGTTTTCTCTTCAGTGATTTGTGAATCCGAATCCTGCCAGCTTCAATTCTACCAGAAATTCTGAGCCTACTCGTAACGACATTTAGTCATGAATATAGCTTGGCTGCCATTTAAAGCTGTATTTCCCAACTGAATCAAAACTCATAGTCAAATTGTTTCCTTAAAATGACAAACCAAAATCGCCCGCTTAATTATAGGGAAGAACATTTTTGCCTTCATTTTTCTGTGATAGGCAATCTTAATAATATTCAGAGGATACGCATCCTAAGATTTTCAGGATGATACCTTGATAAATAACAAACCATTAAAAAAAATATCGACTTTACTTACCACCGAAATATTTTCATATGTGAGTTTTATTAAATATAGTTTTTATTAGTATGAGAGAATTAGATTTTAGTATATTTATGCATAACTTGATACACACAAATATATATATATACATACATATATATATATATATATATATATATATATATATATATATATATATATATATATATATATATATATATATATATATATATATATATATATATATGTATATATATATATGTATATATATATATATATACACACACACACACAGAGACCAATACAAATTACATCCAACATCATCGTAATTTAAATGGCACACGTAAAATTATATTAAAATATTAATGACAAGTGAATAGATGTTATATTTTAGCTGTATTTTTGGCATTAATTTTTTTCCATCATAAACATGTTTTGCGTTAGAACTTAAATTTGTGTTGTGCACAATTAACGGTTTATGATCAATTCGCATACCTTATTTTGCTGAGAGATTTATCCAGATTAAATTCTATTTAAATAATCTTACTCGTATTTACACTTAAAACATTATAAGAGATCTGTATTTAAAAAAAAGCTTATATTTCTTACTGTTTTTATGCTTGATAATGCTGAAACGCATATCTGAAGCCAAAGTTAGAATCCAAAACTAGTGACAAACGAAATTACCCTTTTATCTGTACAATCTCTTAATACTGATGCATAAATTTTATGAACACATATTTTCGTTTGCAATTTTTTTTAAAATTTATTAATTGTAAGTACTTTAAATTTCAAATTAAGAAAACATACGATGGATATAAAAATTCAAATAATATATAAAAATAAAATGTTTATTTGTTAAAGAGAAATCAACAAATCATGGGAAAATAATAAAGTAATTAAGTAAGAGATTCTCTATTGTTCTTAACTTCCTACTTTCTTTCTTACAACAACCGAACCCTAATGAAAAAAGTATTAAAAAAAAGTGATTTTTCCGGATGACTTTCCTCTTAACATATTCCTTCTCCATCTTTGAGATCTGCTAAATTCGAACCCCACACTCACTTGTTTCGGAAATCCTTTTCTCTGAGAATAAAATATCAAGTCCTTCAGTTTCCTCCAGTCAGCATAAAGAGGCCGAACGGAGAATGAAAGAATACTTTCCAAAGACAGAGTGAGAAATCAACCTCCAGGCTGTAGATGCGTTTCAAGAGTTTATAAGTGCAGATAAAAGCAAGCGCTCCGTTCAGCCGGAACATTCTATTGTGTTACCCATCACTTTGTAGGAGAAATCGTCAAGAAAAAACGGCTGACAAATTATTCTATTAAATACGTTTTATCTGCTTCTTATGTCGCTATTTATATACCTTTTTAGTTCAATAAACTTCAGTTTAACTTTGTTGATATTTAATTATCTATATCAGTGATTCTTATAGGTATGTGGCAGTAAAAATAAAAATCCAGGTCAAATTTTTCTTCCTAAGAGTTTTTAACCTGTTTATAGGACATTTTACGTTTGAAGAGTTGATGCATAAATAAATTTTACTCTTTAAGTCACAATGCATCATTCGATTATATTACAATTAATGTTCTTAACTTCAAAATTTTATGAGATTGTAAATTTATAACCACTCTTTAATCTTTCAATGTTTTCTATCAGTTTTATTATATGTTCAAGATTTTTCTTTCTTTTTATTCCAATGGAATTTCCTTGATATAGAACATTTTCAATCATTGTCCTTTTTTAGAAAATTTCGAACCAGTAGAATATGTTTAGTCAGTGGTTCCCAACTGATTCATTTGGCACGTTAATCATTATGTTTCAAGATATTGAAACAGCATTTGCATTTCTATTTTCTCTTTGACGCAATGCCCAGGTATATTAAGTGATATTATTGTTTATAGAAAAGGTTTCTCTTAGGATCTGTAATTTCGAGAAAACTTAATTACTCTTTATTTTCAGCATGAAAGTGAAAATATTTCATTTAAATTTTAATGTAATAAGAATAACTTTTTAACATAAATATAATCAACATTGTAAGAAAATATTGAAGGCTAGACTGTCATTGATTTAATCACTCATAAAATGTGATTAATTGCTCATAAATGTAAATGATGTTCATTTGTTCTTTACATCCAAGATATTAGTATGTCCAATATGATAATTTGAACATGATTGTTGCCCTGACAAGATGCTTTTCATAAATTATAAGTAAAAAGAGGATTCAGGTTAAAAATTGTCTGATTTGATGGCATATTATAATAATGAAGTTTATTTAAAACTTGCTATCTTTGTTAAATGAATTTAATGTGTATTGACATAACAAGTTGATGTCTCGTTTTGATCACTACTTCATAATATTAATTTCCTTTAAATATTTGTTTGATTTACTCATTCGGTGATTAGAACATGAACAACACAAATAAGAAACAAAAATATTTTTATAGGTAAGGTAAAACTAACATTAAGGTAAAGCAAGGTAAAGTCAAAGTATTTTTTATAGCCAGTAAAGTAAAAATTGTTTTAATTATTTACAGTTGGCTTTACCCCTTACCTGCAGAAATATATGCACATCTGATTCATTTGCTTATTTTTTCACGATAAAAAGTTAAAATATTTTATAAAAGATTGAAATTTTTGGAGATATTTTTCAGAATAGATACATACATACATACAAAAGTAGAAAGATACATAGGTATGTAGATAAATAATTATGATTATTTAATTATATTTATTGTTATTCTGTTTTTAGTTAGTCAGTTTTAAGGAACATATGCATTAACAATAAAATCAAAAACAAATATAACAAAGCGACGATATATCGTAAAATGTAACAGCCGAAGAATTCTCTCTTATTATTTCCAAGTTCAAAGTTATTGCCATCTCGCTTTATAAAATAAATTTCTCAATCAATTAATCAAAATTAGCTTTCGATTATGATTACGCATCCCATATATATGCGTGACTTCAATAATTCCACCACAAGATAAAAAATCAGATATTGAAAACTAAAATTTTATTAATCTGTAAGTAACCTGCATTTTAAACAGTTGGTGTCTATTATCCTTAAATTATACCAACACGAATTATATGAATATTTAAAATATAAAATTCATCCCACTCATCTGGCTTTCTCCATATTTTCTTTTCAACAGATTTGATAAAATCCTTAAAATCTCTAAAGGAGATATTTTCTCTTTTTTATTTGAAAACATGACGCCACAAATTCATCAGCCATTCATGTAACAATTGCTGCTTGGAAGCATCTGAATCATTGATGAGTCTCAAAAATGCCTACACGGATATAAACTCTACTAAAAATCAATTACGTGGTGTTTTTTTAATTACATCAACATTCCTTTTTAAGTTGATTTAATCTTTCTCGGCTACTAATTCCAAGCAGAGTCATAAATTTTCTTCTAATCTGGTATTTTTCGAGTATTTTTAGTTCTTCACACGAGAGATCAAGATGGTTATTAAAAGTACATGACTTACATTATTGTAAGAATAAAGTGTATGAAATTTAAGTGCTCTGAAAGTAACATTTTAAAATGAATAACTTAAAATGGTGTTAAGCAAAATAAAATATTAAGATAAAATTTTTTAAATTCTGTGTACATTACAACGAAGTAGAAATTTTACAGATATATGATCCCTTTTAGTAATTTTTTTGACATTTTTAACATTTAGCAAACAGTTGCAAATGTGTAACAGTATACACTTCAAATATTTTTACCGTCATTCAGTTATATGATACTAATACTCTGTTTCTTTTACACAGCTTTTAAAATACATAGACAACGAGAGAACAGTCATGTGTATTTATTCTGTTTATAAAAAATTAAGGCTAACTTTTTTCATCATCATCAACTTTTTTCTGCATTGGCAGACAGCCATTTGTGGGCCTTGCCCTTCTTCAGAAGTCTCTGCCATTCCGCCCCTTTTCTAGAAATCAACCTCCAGTTTTTGACTTTAAGTATGGCAGAGTCTTTTTCCAGGCAGTCCTTACATCTTTTCTTCGATATTTCTTTTGGTCTCTTACAGAAAGAAGTAGCATTGAAGACCTTAAGAGGTATTCTCTCTGTTCTTGTTCTCAGAAGGTGTCCTGCCCATTTCATTCTGTTGTTGTTGCTTATCTCCAAGGATCTGACGGTGTCAGACCAAATCTAGGAATCCGTTGACTGAGAGGAAATCGATGGCAAGGAGGGGAGAAGTGTAGATTTCGTTCCATAGTATATTTATACAATTCAGGATGTGCTCAGGAGAAGCTTGGTGTCCATGGCATTTAGGGCAGAGGGGGGTGGTCTTGTTACCCGCTACAAAAGTGAGGCATTTCAGGTGTCCAGAGGCGAGACGTGCAAGGCAAATGCTGAATTTCCTATCACAGGAAAGAGACAGAAAAAGTCCCGGGTTTCTACCCTTGTAGAAGTGATGAGTCAAAGGTACCTGCAAATCGGTTTTAATCGGGGCTTTTCTCAGGAAAAAGAGTTCAAGGTAGGTAAGTGAGGAAAAAGAAGGAGCAGGATGACCTGAGCCCTCCTTTGCTAAAGTGTCTGCTATTTCATTGCCTCCAATATCCATGTGAGACGGGATCCATTGAAAATGGATATTATGCCGAAGGGAGATAATCTTGTATAACATAATTTTAAGCTTGTGTAGAATAGAAAGGCTTGTTTAGTCTCCCAAACAAATCCAATTTTGTATATGTTGAATTGAACTACGGCTATCAGTTAATATCCAGACATCACTATAATTAGTTTCATTCATGATATATTCCAGTCTGATGTTAATGGCTATTAGTTCTCTACGAAAGACCGAACAGAAGTCGGAATTACGTTGACTAAGAGAGAGTTTGTCATGAGGAGTCTCGATGAAAATTCCGCTGCCAGTTCGGTGATTTATTTTGCTGCTATCAGTGTAGATTTTTATGTCAGTTGACTTCATTCTAGACAGTTTTATTGATTTGATAATATTCTCCTCTCTATGGATTTTGTATAGATCAAAGTTATACCTTTTTTGCCAGGTATTATTTTCCAGAACAGCACTAAAAATTGCTCTCAGGACCTGTCCTCAAAAATTGCCAATGCCTCACTCTACCTTCATAGTCAAGGTCCATGTCTCTGAGGCATAGGTTAAAACTGGTTTAAACAATGTCTTGTATAACATAATATTTGTCCTTTGTCCTTTAATATTTGTCCCTGTATAATTAGATGGGATTTTAGAAGAAATCTTAGGATAAAGAAACAAGGATTTGCAACAATGCAACAAATCTGTCGGATTTCAGGATTTTTGGTAGTCAATCTAAACCCAAATAGCTGAAGTTTCTCACAGATTCAAACTTAAATTTGTCGACCTCAAAAGTTTTCGACTGATCTTCTTTTTTGCCACAGAACATATGTTTTATCTTTTCCATGTTTACTCAGAGTTTCACTAACTTTTTTATACTCATATGACACTATATAAATTTTTAATACTCATATGATACTATTTTTAGAATATCACCTTTAGTTTCGAGCCTGAATTGAAATTCTTTCAGAGAAGAGTATTTTTAACTGCTACCTTCCAATTGTAAATATGAAAGTTTCCAGATATTTTAACATGGATTTTCTTCACATCAGTGCTAACGGCCTATCGGGTAATTCTAGTATGATGATAATTTGTTGAAGAATTGATTAAAACTGAACACTTAAGTAGATTTTATTATTAATATAAGATTATTTAAAATTTTTATTTATATAATTTGAGAGTTTTAATATAATAATTTTATAAATAGTTAATAATCTGAATAAAAGAACAATTTTCAACTTTTTGTAATAATCAATTATATATATATATATATATATATATATATATATATATATATATATATATATATATATATATATATATATATATATATATATATAATTGATTATAACGTAGTTATTTACGTTTTTCGACAACTTTTCCCATTTTATTATTATACTTTAGCTTTTTAGCTTTTATTATTAGAAATTTTATTACTAGAATTCCTTTTATCATTATAGCTGTACAAATCATCTGCACAACACTTAGCATAACTTTTAATTAGATTGCTTTCAAACTGTTAGATTACAGTTTGGAAACTTTTTCTTGAATATATTTACTTAGATTACTAGTTAGATTATACAATTTGTTACAAAGTTAAAACTATATCTCATTGAATTTTTGTAAATTTTTATTTATATCCTGTTACAAATAAATATATAATTTTTTCTCAATTAGATTTTTGTTCATTATCTCAATTTCTAAGACAATTTTAATTATTATAGAATTTTTTGAAATATTTTTCTCTGTAGATTAATAAATCATTCTTTCTATGTACGTTTTCTACAATTTTAAATAATATAGTGGAAACAAAAATAAGTCAGAAAAATAAAAATAAAAATTGTTATGAATTTCACAGAGGAAAACATTTTACTCTCAATATTTTTAAAAATAAAGTATTTAGTATCTAATTTTTTCTTAATAATATAATTTAATATCTTTTTTCAAAAATTTTAAAGTTATTTTTAATTTTTATTTAAACATCCCAGTTATAAATAAAAAACTGACTTTACAGAACTCAAATATTAAATTGGAACTAATCCTAATTTGAACAATCTCTATCTTTAAACATATTATATAATCTATCTATATATTTTCTAACACAAATTTAATAAATCTGCTACACATATAATTTAGTGATTCTGCTGGACATATACATTATTTGGTATGATGAAATATTTTCATCTCGGCTTAGGACATTTGACGTTTACATTTACATGACTGACACAATAATTAATATGTATAATTTTTTTTAAAACTTATATTAGTTGAGGGTAAATCTCATTTTTTACAATTATTCCTATAAAGAATTTTTAACCTTGCTTGATAAGTATTTAATCTTATTTTAAAAACTTTAGAAGTACCTATCATGTACATGGTCACTACCTGTAATCTAAGTTCAATGCGAAGAGCTTATCTATTTTGACAAAATTTCTAATTTGCGTTTGCAGTTTTAGCGAGTTTTGATAAATTTTGCATGTATAATGGGTAAGCCATATAAATTCCATTTATGTAATAAATAATTATGTTTTAAAACAGATGTTGTTGTCGTGTGCCAGCTAGGCTGGCATTATGGGGTGCGCTGCTGCACTTTTCCAACTGAACCTTATTTAGATGTGGAGTCCGACTTCTTTAGTACACGCATGCTGTAGGTACCTGTTTATAGGGTAGGCAACCATTCACAACCCATTCATACAAGGAAAGGACAAAGACAGAAGAGAGAGAAAGTACATCCAACCCGAACCGGATAAAATATTTAATTGGAAAACTGTGGTACAAATATGAACAAGAACCTGTTAAAACAAGATCAGTCTAAAAATTATGAATTAATAATCAAACAAATTTGAGGAAATTTTTTCTTCCATCTTCAGTTTCAAACTACTTCTAATTATTTTAAACATTAATTTTTAAAATTTGACTATTTTAAACATTAAATGTCTAAACAGCATATGATATTGCATTAAGATTTCCAAACATTGCATATTTGCCTTTTCATATAAATCTAAATGACTTATCAGTAAAAACGAACTTTTGTATACAAAACATCTTGATAAATCGGAATCTGATTATATTTGGAAATAATTGATAGTAATACGTTGAACATATGTTCGTTTCAAGTTAAAACAAACTTTATTTCTTCATATTTTGTTGGCATATTATTCTTTTACTTTCAAAAAAAGCGAACGTATTTCAAGTTTTAAACGACATATAAGAAAGTGCAAGTTAAATCGAACACAGTTTGCCTTTGATTGATAAAATATTTACAGTGAAATTCATGTCTTTTGTTTAGCATCGTCAAACAATGGTTCGAAAGCAGTGTGCCACTGGGAGGCTGCAACGCGGGTCGAAAGTTCACGTCATCTCTGCTCACATCCACAATTACTCGGGCGCAAAATCAATCCGATTCCCGAAATCGCTCCTGAATCGTGTACGCCTAGAGGTGTTAGCAACAGGAAGTGGCGAGCGGAAACGAGGGGGTGGAGTACCGTAACCAATCGATGATGGAGAGTCTTCCTCTGGCCACGCCCCACCATCTTCTTCGTTACCTGGAGACACCTCCGGGCAGTATATTTGTGCAACACACAACATTTCCTTACTCTTCCCCAAACGGAAAACAGAATCTTCCGAATCGCTTTCCATCTAGTTTCGTGGAACTCAATTTTCGAAAGAAAATTTTTTTTCTGATTCTAAGGAACAATTCCAAGTTCTATAGTAGGGGAAAAAAAAAAAGAGAAGCTTTATATTATTAGTTGTTTGCTTATTTTTCTCCCACCAATGTATTTATGGGAAGCTGCAAATTCTTTTCTATTGTCACTACTGCGGAGTTCCGTATTGATTCTAGTTTCATAGAAGTTTCAGAGAAAATTTCAGAAATATACACAGTAAATGAATAATAATATTGACCTGTGTGTTGCGAATAAAATTCGTCTATGAACACAATAAAAAAATGCATTGGAGCAAGCGAATGAATGAACAGGTCTTTGTTATCTCAGTACATGAAAATAAAATACAAAATATCCCACGTGTATGTGGGAACTTACTAAAGTCGCTCAGTGCCATTACTGGCAAAATATTTTTACAAACGCGCCAAAGATTCCTGTTCTGCTTCCTGCATCTAATTATTCCAAAACAAATATGATATTTTAAATTTTAATATAAAGTTATAAATTACTAAGAGAAATTATATGAAAAAAGGTTTTTAGACTAAAATAACTGATTACGTTGTTTTGATTTAAGTGTTAATTAATTAAATTAGTTATTTAATAAATTTTCTGACTCATTTTTAAAAATCATGATAAGATGCATGCTAACTTTTTCAGTTGAAATGTGATTTTAAATTTTAATAAATAATTAAGATAAAATTGGATTCATAATAGTGCCACAAACAATAAAGCTTTACATAATATGCTGATTATAAATAGCCAATTTTTTAAAAATAAATATCGCTTGAAAACTTTATTAAAATGTATTTACTTCAGCTTTCAAAAGAAAATTAAAAATTTTGCAGAATTTGCTATTTTCCTTTCTTAATTGGGCAAGAAAAATACGATGAAAAGGAAAGTGGAATAAATTTGAGAATAAGAAATAATTTCACCTAATTTGTTAGTATTATTGTATTTCCTCTATCATAAGTTCCAAATTCTTCTTGAAGAAGGTGTTTTAAATTTTTGACGAGTTTTGTGAAAAAACTCAATCTTATTCAATGAGAGTCTACGAGCATAAAGCTCAAAAATTGCTTCCGTCATATTATTACTACCTCTATCATTGAATAAGTATTAGATTTGAAAATAATCTGTTCCTCATAGGTGCTGTAATTGATTCGAAATAGATTAAATCTTAGCAATCAAGAGATTTTCGATGGTTTTGTTTTAGAATAATACTTTCACGAATTCTTGCTGTTATTTTGAATTTGTTAACAATTCGACTGAGATATAACAATTTTGGTAATATTTTTATTTCACCATTACTTTTTTATTTTCATAACTTCTTTTATGATATTTTCTGAACAAAAAATGGAAATAAATGAATCAATAGATTTGATGATTAATTATATTTTCCGTTGACTTTTTTTTCTGTAAGATTAAGAACTGAAATGAATTGAAGATATCAAATATTTTCGGAAATTAACGTCTGCATGGAAATATGTGCAATATTTGACTTGAAGATAGTTTATGCACACCAAAACGGTATTATTAATTTTTTTTTCAATCACAGGTAACTTTATATAAAACTCTTTTTTGCATAAAATGTAATTCCATAATTTTAGATAAGGTTTAAAATTTAATTGTGAACGTAGAATAGAAGTCGATTTTAAAGATTGTTCTAATTTTTTCCCCTCTTTCTATATTGTATATCTAGTTTAGTTTATAATTTTTTCATTTATTTGTAGCTGATTTACTTTCATAATTTGACGTAAATTTTTGATATGGAATGAACATTCTGGGTAAGAAGCATTCTCAAAAATATGAATTATTAGAGATATGGAATTATGTTTGCTAAATTCAAACATTCGTTAATAAGTTATAAAGAAACATAACTTCTAGAACTGTATTGAACATTAATTATTAGGAAAAAAAAATTTTTTTTGCTAAGTTTGAAATGTCAGTATTTGTATAAAAGGTAGAATAAATATCAAGAACGAAATAGATTTGACTAATAAAATATTTCCTTTTAGTATAAAATAAATATAAAATTTTTATCATAAATATTGAAAAATTCTATGACAAAAATTTCATTCTAATTAAGATCCATTCGCAATAGTATAAAATATATTTTTATACTTTTAATTGTTTAACACTCGTAATATCATCTTATTTTTGCTGGTAGAATCATAAGAAATTTAAAAATAAAGAAGATAGGATTGAGATGGAAAATTTTATAGGATACTCATCTATTTCATTCTCATCATTTGATTTTAATTACGATTTTTTTAATAAATTAAAATTAATTGTTTATTAATATATTGCAATAGTCATATAGTATAACACAATGGTTAGAATATTTTGAAATAATACAAGCACACAAACTCTATAATTTTTTTATAGTCTTATCATATTTTACCACAACTACTTATATATCGATCTGCTACATTTTTAAAAGAACACGCATAAATCTTTTGTTGGATAAGCACTTAAATTTTTAAATTTTTTTGTCCGGCATTTAATGAGATGAAAAGGAGAATTTTTTAATAAAATAAATCCATTAATTTTAAAACTAAAGCCTAGATACCATAATTCCCTGAGCAAAGTTGAACTGATGAATATGAAACAATCAAATTCTGTTATTTATTTTAAACGCGACAGTTGTTTTTCGAAGCCGGGAAGATTTTGTTTGCTTAAGCATAATGAAGATGAGCATTAAGAATAGGATCAAGTGCCATTCGATTTTATTAAAGTCCGCTGCTATTATTTAAATCGATATATGAAAAATGTAAGACCTTTTTTTTTTTTAAAGAAGTAAGGGATTTTCTAAAAAAAGAGAAAGAGATAAAAAATTAAGCGATATTCTTGGAATTGGTGCTCAAATAAAAACTGGCTCATTTTCTGTAAAATCGTATTAATCATTCGATATCTTTTCTCCCTCTTACGATCATAATTTTAAATAATATTATGTTTTAATAAAAATTTTTCATGTTTTTTTAGAATTTCATCCTTTTGGTTCTTAAAGTCAAGTTGCTTCTGTTATAATCTTTAAATTTTGAATATGAAATTAAAAAAATTGAATGAAAAATTTTTTTAAATAAATCATAAAACTAAATGAATATATATATATATATATATATATATATATATATATATATATATATATATATATATATATATATATATGTGTGTGTGTGTGTGTGTGTGTGTGTGTGTGTGTGTGTGTGTGTGTGTGTGTGTATGTGTGTGTGTGTGAAACTATATGTATATAGTTTATCACTTCACGGCGGTATGTCTCATAAAGAAAAAGTATTAATTTTAGATTAAAAAAAGTGAAAAATGAAGGTGCTCCGTAACAAAAGTTATACAATTTAACGCTAATGAAAAAATCTTACAGGAAAACAATAATTTTAATATTAAAGACTTGCAATTTTGCAAATATTCAATACTAGGACTAAATAATAAAGATGTATGCGTGATTAAAGTTTAGTAAAATAATATTTCACTTTTGGATTCTTAAATTTTACAACACTTTTTGTAAATACTTAATTGATGTTTTGATTTTATTTTGATGATTAGAAATACTTGAATCGATAAGTTAATGATTTCATCAACTGCATTTGTAACCCCAATCATAACTGTATTAAAATAAAACATACTCATTTCATTAGTTTATTTTTAAACTAGTGCTTAAATATTGGACAAAAATTTAAGAAAATCCTTAGTTAAAAGTGTGAGAATTATTTTATTATGGATTCGATACATTATTTTGGTAAATTAAAATATCACAATCAAAAGCAGGTTTGATATTTCTCATATAAATATATTTTTCTCTGTAATTCGGGACTTGCCTGCATTGCTATGTAAGTTTAAATTTACTTTATTCAATTCTAATAGAGATAAAACATGTATGCGAAAAAAATTGGTAAAATATATAATATATACCTCCAAAAAAAGAAATTATATTTTATGTATCTAAAACTTATCAGAAATGTAGAACTCACAAGTACTAACTTTGGAATCTAAATAATAAATTTCCAATTTATCATTCTTTAATTTATATATTTTTAAATTGAGTATATTCTTTTAGCAAGCAATTAAGTCTCATAATGGGATGAATTACCAATTAAAACCAAGAAATATCAAATATGCTAAATTGAAAAACAATTTTATCTGTTACTCTGAAATATATTCAATTTGTAATTTTAAAAAAAATTAAAAAGCAAACTATTTCTAGATCCAATTAATTAGTTATAACTTGGTCCTGAATATTAAGCCAAAATATGTGTGTAAAAATATGAGAATTTCCTCTTTAAGAAGTAAGAACTTTTGTAAAAACTCCGCAATTTACTTTACATAAAATGAGTGATTGAATTCTTGAAGTTGAAAAATTTTTGTACTCGTAAGTAAAAATCCCATTCAATTTGCAAGCACTAATAAAACACTACATACTAGACGCACCTCCCAGACTAGAAAACTTTAAGTGTTCGCCGAGAGAGAAATATTTTTAACGCGTAGAGGGCAAACTAAACCGAAAAGCTCCTCGATGAAAAGCCATAAAAATAACAGTAAACCGTTGCCAAAGACGGAAAATTACAGATGCAAATTAATATAAAAATAAGTATCTCCAGGGGAAAAATGAAGGGGAGTCTTTTCATGGGGAAAAACCTTTCTCTCAATTTCTTAACCTTATTCATTTCTTTTTCCTCCCCCCCCTTTTTTTTTGCTTCCTTTTTGCGTTTTCTTTTCATTATTTACGCCAGCGATTTCAAACTGTAGTTTTTGCTAAATTCACTAATGAGATAAACAGCAGCATAAAATAAAACAAAACATTACGAAGTTAATCAATATTTAGAAAAGGGAGCACGAGGAATTGAGTACGTATGCTACTACTGAGAATTATGGAACTCAATGATTATGAATATATTGCAAAGAAATGTTATGAATACCTTGAGGAGACGTATAATGATAATGAATAGTTTCAGGAAGATATGTGATGGATACCGGAATACATATATTTCATGCGAAATATATTAATTAAATATTTTCTTACTAATAAATAATTTATTGAGAAAAATATGGAAATTTGTATGTTCCACAAAATTAAAACTCATATTAGAAATAATTTTAAATATGGATTATAAAATTAAAGACTATGATTTATTTTATTTATAACAATGGAAGTTAAAACTCCAATTTCTTGAATTCATTCCGAAGTTGCATTGTTAATAATGAAAAGAATAAAACAAAATGCATGCTTAAAATAAAAAATAATTATAGTTATTGATTATTAAAAATAAATAAACTAAGTTATATGTATATATATATATATATATATATATATATATATATATATATATATATATATATATATATATATATATATATATATATATATATATATATATATATATATATATATATATATATATATATATATATATATATATATATATATATATATATATATATATAAGGCAAAAACTTAACTTTAAACCACATTCACTATATGTTTCTAAACCGCTTTAACTTTTGAATTTAATTATTCCTGGCACCTATTTTTTTTTTTTTTTTTATTGAAATTTCAAATTTACCTTTGACAACTCTCCTATTATTCTAATATATAAACTCCATCTGATTTGCTGATTTTGGTATTGTGTAATTTTTCTACTGTATCTATGTTTCATCTATTGTAAGTATGTTTACTTTTCTGCATATATATTTATATATTTAATCTAATTTTTAAACTAATTGTATCTTTGATTTTTCTTTAAATACGAACACTCTTTGGAGGAATTGCTTGAATCTTTTTAGACATTTGTCCTTCGTGCTTGTCAGAAAAGAGTGTTTATTTTGACCATCTCCATCTTGATGAAGACCGCCCTTGTGCCTTTTTCTCATCATTTGCATCGTATATTTTATTTTAGTATTTTTTCAATTTTATATATTTCTGATTTCAATATTTTTCATGTTTTATCTTATATATATATATATATTTATATTTATACATTACTCTTAAAAATGTAATCCTATCCCTTCATCAAAACATCATCAATTAAAAAACATTAAAATGATTCCGTTACAAATGACTTTATATAAAAAGATATAATACTTTTATATAAATACTTTTATATAAAAAGATATCATGAACTAAAGTACATATGCTAAGGTGAATAAGCTTCTTCAATTTAATCACGATTAAATATCAATATTTCACAAAGCTTGTAAAGATTTTCACTTCGAAAGAGACCCTTTCAATTAATGATCATTACCTCAGAAAACATTGGAAAAATGAAAAGACTACAAATTGGATGTTCTTCAATACGACACCCAAAATAGCATTTCGGACAAATCAATTAAATTTTTTATACACTATTACAAAAACAAAAATTATTCTGTAATTCAAATTTTTTAACGAATATTTATTTATTGTAGCACTTTAAAACTGATCAAAAAATGGACAATCTACAGAGTATTTTTATGTAATCCTTTTATATTTGGATGTTTCATTTGTCGAGTCGATTAACTCCACTTTTCTCCTAAAATTTTAATAAAAAAAGCTCTACATAACTGAATGTTTCGAACAATTTTCCCATATAATAAAAATAGAGGCGACGAAAATCATGTATAATTAATAAATGAAAAAACTTGTACTTTTTTAAGAATTTTTACAATTTCTTGTTTTACAGAGTTAATTGATTTGGCAAATGAAGCATTCATTAAACGATAATTATAAAAAGGATATGGCGATACAAATTTCTAACTTGTAGAATGTTCCTATAACGATGCTTGTAAAATAAAGTTGTGAAAAACAAACAGATCATTAAGTAATCAGGAAATCCAATATATTCTTTTGACTGGATTTAAATTTCAGTCATTGATAAAATACTTTTTGAGTTTCATTTTTTATACTAAAATCCACGCCATTTTCAGTCATCTTGCTTATAAGATCATTTTATTATATTATAGTATTAGAAGGTAAGTGATTCACACGTTTTCGTTACTGATGATACAGTTTGAATATTTTGAACATGATTTTTTTTCTTTTTTTTTCTTTGATAAATGATAACGCTGAAAAAATTTAGAAAAGGGAACATATCAAATTAATGTTTATTTTCTTGGTTTCTGATCATTAAATGTAATTTATACATTGAAATTATATAATTTTCAAA
Source organism: Latrodectus elegans (assembly GCA_030067965.1). Classification (NCBI taxonomy): domain Eukaryota; kingdom Metazoa; phylum Arthropoda; class Arachnida; order Araneae; family Theridiidae; genus Latrodectus; species Latrodectus elegans. The sequence goes on from CM057819.1 coordinate 71,574,589, forward strand.
AAAATATGTATTTAAAATTTATAACACAGAAATGTTTCCTTGTTCCTGCGGAGTTTTTTAAAATAAGGTAATAAATCTTTTAAAATATTGTATGTTCGAAGAATGTGCTGATATTTTATTGTTATATTAAATCTATCACCGGAAAATTTTTTGAAACTTTCTCTTTGCAGGAATATTTTTTAAATATTTCAGCTATTTTTTTTTTTTTTTTTTTTTTTTACGTTTTATTAATTATATTTAAATTTTACAATATCACATCAAAAAAGTTTTTTTTAACAATTTAATGTATAAAAAAATTATGAAATGAGCTGGGTTTAAAAAATGGTAGAAGAGAAAAAAATATATATTAGGTATATATTTCATTAATATCAATATTGTGATCACACACACACACACACACACACTTTTATCGTTTGTCTTTATTTTAATTAATTTTTGATTGGCTAGTAATAATATTTCAGAGTAAATATTTATATTTTGGCGATGCTTTTTAAACAATGTTTAAAATTATTTGAAATACGTAATTTTTACCGTTAGCCTATTTTTAGAATCATAATGTTTTGCTTTACATTTGTTTTTATATTGTATAAATTAACCGATTCAAACTTGCTTTTATATTGTTATTGAAGTTAATTTATTTTTAATTTTATGCATGATCATGCTTATTATTTGTCAAGATAACGAATCCGATTCAGCTATACAAACCCCATAAATTCTTATTAATCATTTAAGTTTCATTTTTAAACTAATTAAAAAGGAAATGAACAAGATAATCAGCAGTCCGAAGTTATCATAGAAATAACATTATTAACACGATTTTTTCTTAATTTTCGTGAGAACTATGCTTCTACATTGTAAAGATAATTTTGTATTGCATAAACAATCCTAATGTGCTTTATTTTTCTGAAAGGAAATATAGCCTTTCACATAATATAAAAGTATGTATAAATAAATTGAAAACATTATTTAAATGATAAAAAGTTATCTATCTTCATGTGGTTCTGGTTTTATTCAAAACTATAGTTTTATTTAAAGTTTTTGTTTATGTTATCATTATAGTTTTTCATTTGAAAATTAAAGTTTAAATTTTTTTTCTTAACTTCTATAATACATCCGATTAATGTGATAAATGTTAATTATATTTTTGTTTGTATGTAACGGAAATTTTTCCATTAAAAATAACATATTTTCTCCATTATTTTTAAAAAAATTATTTTTATATTTTATAGCATTATGAAAAAAAAATAAAAAAATTTCCCTTGTCTGTTTTATAAGTGTTAGCTATAATAAAAATAGTCCTTTTCATAAGAGCGCAATTATGCATTTCTTAATTTAAAATTTAACAAAATACAATATTTAACAACAGTTGTGAGCTGATACGATTGAATAAAATTAGGAAGTTTTATCGAATCGTATCAATATATTCATTTAGTTTAGTAGTGATAAAGATATTTATAGTTTAGTATTATGCCCTTAAAACCTTTCGAAGAATAAGGAAAGCTGCATTTCAACTCTTATTTTCTATTCAAATATAAACCATGTGCATTCATTTAAATTTTATACTTAATTTTATTAGAATTTCCTAGAAACAATTAAAGCTTGTGCTTTTATTCCTTGTAGAATACCCAATCACCGATACGATGAAATTAATGAAACATAAATGGCATGAGAATAAAAATGTTCCTACTTTCTTTCAACGCGACATAAAATGAACTTCAAACAAAAGATGTCCACCACTTCTCTCGAAATGAACTGCTCATTCTTCCTTCGAGGGCAGAAATTTTCTGAAAACGTCCCTTTTGTTCGAGTACATTGAATCTATAAATCGCGACATAATATGACAAAAAGATACACGACGAACTCCTCTTCCCATTTTTCCATAATCGCTTCTTTAAAGGAAGAATATCAAATGAGCCTCGCGGATCCTCTCTCTGCGCTAATTCCGCATTAAAGATTTTTAGGATACACAAATCCTCGCCACTTGGAAAAGCGGGAATCAGTAGCGTAAAAAAAGGGGAAGTGCATATATATATATATCTCAGTCTGGATGAAATCTGAGAAAGCGAAACAAAACGTTTCGCTTCCCCAAACTTCTTCCTCTTCCACCATTCCGTTCTTTTATCAGCCTCGTTTCCTATAATAATAAACTCGCTAAGACACAGCAGATTATTCGAATTTTAATAATAATAATAATAAATAAATAAAAATGGTAATAAAACAAAACAAAATGGTAAGAATCGGTTTGGGTGGGACGGGGCGGTATTTGTCCTTGCTATATAATGCACCAGAAAGCGAGAATTGTCTGCATCTGCTCGTAGAATTTTAAATGCGAGAAGCTTGGGATGCGTAAGGGTGATGGAGGGGTGGGGAGAAGAAAATGGGAAAACGGAGAGGGGGGTTAGGGAAACTGGATTGAAGAATTCTACAAAATCACAGTTACGCAAATGGGAAGTGGGAGGAAATGGTAAGGGGGGGTGGATGGAATTTCGAGTGGTACCAGGAGTACCAAAGGTTGCGTGGGGGTGAGAGTGGGGCATGATTTTGGAGAGGTTTTCCGGGGGTGCTCGCGTACTCCTTTCCCCTGCCTCTACCATCACACCCCTTCCCCTGCGCTCAAAGATAAGCTAGAAGCTAGCGGGGAGAAATTTTGGAACGTGTTTAACAAGCGTTTATTCGCGACAGAAACGGACGGGTAAGTGGCCCCTTTTCGTAGCGGTGGTGTAGTACTTGGATCGAGGGAAAGGGGAGAGGGTGGAAGAGATCGATGCCAACGCATACCATCCACCCCCACCCTGGCGCTCCGCCCCACTCGACCAGGGTGCCCCATGACTGCAGTTTGCGCCTCGTTATGTTATTGCACAGAAATAGTGCTTCGGGAAGGGGAAGTGCGGCGTCGGTGGTATGAATCCTAGTTTATATACCGGATTCTCTGGTTTTGTTTTGCATAATCGACGCGTTCGACGTCTTCGAGATTACGCCGTTCTCCTCGAAGTCGACGCGTGAAATGGGATTTATAATTTGTGTGCGACTCGATTAAGCCATGAAAGATTGTTGCTCAAAAACTGAGTTACATTGTTGCAGAGATTTTAGACTAAAATGATGACGAGATATTAAAAGTTATAATAAAATGTCTAGACACATTATAGGAAAAAAATCTTTTTGTAACATTGTATCGAAACGATAAAACTTCATAAGGCTAATGTACTAAACGTAAAAGAATGAGTAGTGTAGAATGGAGCTAGGGATTTAAAAAAAAAAAACATTGGAATTTTATCCTTATTGGGTTTTGAATATTGATATTGTAGTTGAATGTTATGTTCACACGTCATATTTATCTAGGCAAGCACAAAATACCTCTTTTCTGATAAAAATAAAATACATTGATGTAGTAATTTAAAATTCAAGTAAATGATTTGAATTTATTACTTACGGATTTATAAGTTTCGTAAAATACTTATGAATTTTTCAGTTTAGTAAAACCCACAATTCTGAAAACATATGCTCATATATTGTAGATATCTAGACTTCGCATTTTAATTTTTTTGGAAAATTTATATTTGTTGCATTGAATTCCATAAATCTATGAAAATTTTATTTAACTTACTGATAATAAGCATACATAAATTTAAGCTATCAAATAGATTTTATTTCTGAAGTATATGAAGGACAAAGAGCTTTATATTGTTATTCTTAATTCTTAAATATTTATTTTCACTATAAATTTATTCCTAGAAATATAAATACAAAAACAAATTACATACCATATTTAATTAAATTAAGTAGCCTATTTGATCGAAAAAATTTAAAAAATGAAAATCAGATCTTTGACAGTTTTAACTTCAATAAATCTATTAACCTGAAATCTATATTGATATTTTTATTGTATACAATTTTATTTATCAGTATTCCCTCTAACATGCTTCATTTTCTTTAAATAATAAAATTTCTAATTACAAACACATGCATTAGACATACAAAAAAAAAAAAAAAAAAAAAAAAAGAAGACTTATCATTAAAATTTAATTCATTTTGTAATAAATGTAAGTAAACCTGAGTGAAACTGGAATAATTTTTTAAAAAAAAAGGTAAAACACTACTTATGACTAAATAATAATAAACTTGGTACTGAAATTTGAATTTATGTCTCATAAAAAGAATGGATATGTGAAAAGGCTTAGAAATTATTATTTTTCATTTAAATATTTAGGACTTCTTTTTTATGTAGGGATTCAGTGATGCAGCATACTCAGCACATGAAATAAAACTGTTCCATTAAAGATTTAATAGCAATTAACTTTTGAAAAATAATTAAAACAATCTTTTGATTAAAAAAAAAAAACGAAAAAAATAATAATAAAATAAATAATAAACAATTTTGGAAATTGTGAATTAAAAACTAGTGTGCCAATATTTTTAACACTATCAAGCGACTGTCTCATTGAATTTGTTTTACTTAATCTTTTTCTATATATTTAACTCTTTTTCACTGGCAACATTGGCTAAGGAATTAAAAAATATCAGAATAATTGGTTAGATCTAGGCATACAGATTTACAACATAGAAGTATAAGTCAATTACAGACACTTTCTTTATTAAACTTCTATACAGTAAGGACATCGGGAATCATTTGACCACTTGTAAAGCATGAATAGAGTCACGCAATGATTAACAGCTATATTCAAGTGATAGTGATTAATCGCAATGTTCAAAGATGACAGCGAATAGGTATTGGACTGCCCATTTTAGACAGCTGTATGTTTTGAAAATTCCAGAAATTCGGTGTAAAGGTTTACTGTCTCCTTGAATTTGTTAAATATGTGAAATTAGACTTTCGTTTTAGTCACCTGACTTAACTTTGTCGAGACTAAAAGGCATCGTTTCTGAAAGAAATAGCAATATTTCGTCAAAATGAAATGCATTCAAAACGCAATTTATATTTGCTAAAGTTTTGATTAACTATAAATTTTAATTAATTGTTTAAGAGACGATAGTTGTTTATACGTCAATGAAAGAAATAATAAATACTGTGGTTGACTCAGTAAAAATAAAAAATCAATCAATTAAAAAACAAAAGAAACATTATATTATTTTATTGTGATAGAGGCAAAATAAAAAAATACTTGCAGTACAAGATTTTTTTCACTTTTTCAGAAGAGAAACTATTATTTATTTTGAATTTAACAAAATTGTGCTCGACAATGAAAATGTCTTTATATATTTACTTAATATGAATAAAAGCTGAAAATTTTAGTGCTTAGATATATTTTTAAATATCTTTGATTTGATCATTTTAATATTTTAACTTTAGCTTTAGAAATAATTGTTGGTATTAAGGTATTTTCATTCTGCAGTAGAGAGATTTGACTAGTTAAAAGATTCAATATAAATCAATGTATACTATTTTCTAGTGTGTGTTAGATTATGGAATTCATAGATGAAATTATTTAAATGATTTAAACATATTTTCGCATTGTATAAATGAAAAGTTACATTTAAATTATATATAATTACATCACACACATTTCATCGATGGAAATAAATTCTCTTTAAAAAGCGATAAAGATGTTTGGAAGATAGCAAATGGACATAAAAACATTTCTTTATGACGCCTATATTTAAAATTATTTTACACATTTTAAATAAAATTAATTTGAATTTGTATTCGAGTATTAATTTTTAGTTTTGGAAATAAAAATATCCTTAAAGATATTTTAAATATTCATTTATTTTCGAAATTTCATTTACCTTGCAAATTCCTTTCAAAATCTGTAATTTATACATATTTCTTTAGTGCTAACTTTTATAAACACTATGAATACAATGAATTTTGATTGAAGGATTTCACTTAAACATCAAATATTTATAAATAAATTACATATTGATTCAAATTCATCATAGTAAAATATTTAAGCAATAATAAAAAAATTCCAGAAGCAGATAGTTCATTTAAAAAACATTTATTGATGAGGGAAAAAATCCTATCATTTATTATAATTTTTTTATATCTTGTTAAATATACTTTTTTTAATCTATTCTAATTTAGTTTTAAATATCATGAACAATAATCACACTTAACACTTAGCATTATTTAAAAAAAAAAAAAAAAAAAAAAAAAAAAAAAAAAAACCTTCAACATGAATTTAAAATATTATGAGATACATTCCCATTATACATATATATTTCATAAACTACATCAATTCATAGCTAGGGATATAAATTCCCCGGTCTCTTTTCAGAGAGCATAACATACGCAGAAAGAGAAAGATAACGATGTAATTTCCTAAAACTCTAGCAGAGGAATTTTATTACAAGGATAATAACTCTAAGTAAAGATTTGTCACCAGGTGTGTATGTTGATTTTGAAAATTAACGCTTAAACATGGATGTTTCAATCTTCAAAATCAAGCTAGAAAAAACTGTCAGTCATAATTCAATGGAACGTGGCGTTAAAATTCTAAGCATTTAGGAATGAGGAATATATGGACTGAACAGCTGCTTAACAGAAAGCTTCCGTCTCTTAAAATATCTCCCACAGCGTTCATTCATTTTGCCTCTTCCATGTGCAATTCCATTCTGTGACAAGTTAAATTGAGACAAAACTTGTATTTAGAGAATTCGTAGCGGTGGGGAAGATATGTTGTAAAAATTAATTTGAAACTTACATAGCATAAAGAATGCATTTGTTTTTCAAATATTGACAATTTTAAAATGTTACAAAATATTTTAAAATAATTTGCTTCTTACAAATATTTGATTTCAATTCAATACTCAAGTTTTAAGGATACAAAAATTTAATTATTGTAAAAATAGAAATTATCTTACGCATTTAAAGATACACTTGTAAATTCTTAAAAATAAAATTATTATTTTAGACTTAAAAATTCAAAACTGTTGAAATTTTAAAGTAAAAATAATATGAATATAAAAAATACATCCTGAAATAAAGTTCTGTGATCATTTAATGATATTTACAATATATAATGTCTAATGTAAAATATGCTTTCCTATGAAAAATCAATTTGTATGAAATATATATAAATTTACTGAATTTACCAATACTTTATACACTGCACTCAAAAACTTAGTAACTTCAAAAGCAAAATGACCACTTACATTTCCTTAAAGAAATGATAAAATTTTATTTTTTCTAATTGAACATAGTAGCAGTTCCTTATCAAGAAAAACACTCTTGAAAACAATAATATGTTTTTATGAAGATTAATTTTTCACCAAAGGTACTACTTACTTATATACTTGTTGCACTGATTTGAATTTATTTTAAAATAAAATATCCTTTTCAAAAATAAAATCCCTTCTATATTAATAATCGGGTACGTTTACAGTTAGGACAACATCTTGGGTCTCAATATAAAAACTATATCAAACTAAAACTGACCTCAATTATTTCGTATATTTATGGATCATTGTAGCTTATGATAAGAAAAATCAATTTATCTCTAATTTGTCAGAACATTATAATGTAGCTCTTACTACATTTTCACAGTAAGAGATTATCTATAAATACCTAAAGATATATTTTTCAGCAAATCGTATATTTTTAATTAATGTATTTTACACTTAAGCTTTTTTCAAACCAGTTTTGTTGAATAATAGTAATAATTTTTAGTCATACATCATTATAACATGATTTTTCATAATCTGATGCATCATAAACTTGATATTTTCCAGTCCTGTCTATATCAAACGCCTGAAATACATAAATCTTGAACAATTTTGTGATCATTTTTAATCATTTGAAAAAAAAAAACTTTTTTTTTCCATCTAGTTTACTATATAAATCTTTTTAAGTTTAGTTTAAAAAATGTGCATACAAAATCCACAAATCTTATGTTTTCAATGTATTGCACATTTATGCTCACAGATAATACAAAACCTTGTAAGAATTTAAAACTTCTGTTTTCATTATTCGAATATAAATACGTTGATTAAAAAAAATTGTGTACACATACTTATTGATGCTATTAACATTATAGTGAGATGCTTGATTTGTAAACAAAATGCAAGGGTAACAAAAATTGAAAAATACGTATAAAAAATGAAATGTGTATTCACATTACAAATGTGTTTCTAAAAGGAGAAATAAAATTTCAGTGAAATATATTCGAAGGTGCAAAACGATACCTTCAAATTCGAATATAAATACGTGACATTTAGGAGAGACAAAACATTTTAAGAGAGGAGAGAAATAAAGTACACATTACTTTATATTTTTATATGAAAAGGAATTGAGAAGAGGGGGATTAAAATAGGTGAATGAACATAGTTTTTTGACGTTAAAATATAATTTTTTTAAACCTCAGCAATAAATATTTATGGTCTTTTATTTGCTTAAATTTTTTTTTCTGTTTAGGAATTTGTATATAAAAACTAGGAAAACCATGCTTTTTTATACCGCGATTTTGTATGAAATGAATACAACTTTTCTTCTTCAGTTAATTCTTTTTCATTTGACATCTATTTGAAAAATAGTTCAAGAAATATATGAAAAATAGATTAAGTGGGAGAAAATAAAGGACATGCTTTTGAAATCCAAGCCTACAGATCATAAATTTACATAATATTCTCGTTTTTCTTCTAAAATATCTTAATTAAATAAGCACTAAGATTTATTTCGAAAAGTAAATACTGAGATCCATTTCCTTTTTCAGTATGTGATTTCAATGAATTTTTTATATGGTAGCTATAAATTAAAAAAAAAAAAAACCTAAATACTAATTTTATTCTAAAATTAAAATTATATAATAAAAAAATGAAAAAAAAAATCCATTGAAAGCTATTAAGTATAATGTGTATTATTTATAATGGTTACATTACATAAAAAAACGTATATTGATGTAAGACCCTTTAAAATTTATCTCTTTTCCCAGTTTTAATGTAAAGAATTTCCCCCCCTTAAAATTACGTGTAAATTTATTTCTTAGAGCTATATTTTATTACATATATTACAGCAACTGATGAGAGTAATTAAAGTAGTAAAGTAGGATTTATACTCTACGCTAATGTGTAATAAAAATCTAGGAAGAAAGATTTAGTCGTGTTCTCCACCCATATAAGAAATTGAATTTTACAAAATTCAACAACTTTATAAAGAGTCAGAATTTTTTTCAAACTTTTTAAAGTATTAATAAAAATCACAATTAAGTAAAAAGCAATTGAAAACATTAATAAAAATCACATTAATCTAAAACAATTAAACACAAAACATATTATATTTGTAATAAATACTTTTAACTTATATGTTTAAGTAACAAATTAAAATGTGTTTGACTCTTATTTATAAATTCATATGCTTCAACTAAAAATTAAAATTTTTCACAAATTGTCTAAAATTACTAGCTACAAATTAAATACTTGTAATTATTGCTTCAAAAAAAAAAAAATTATTTCAAAGCGAGTGCCATGTTGTCATAAATTGTGTGATAATCACTTTTCTACACAATGTTTCATAAGAAGGAATAATTATATGATTCAATAATAATTTTTAAAATCAAATTATCAATAAATAAGTATTAAAAGATCAAGATTAATTAGATTTATGTTTTAATAGTAAAGATAGTTAATAATTTTGATTTAGTCGTAATTTTATATAAACTCATATTTATTTAAAATCAACCTTCATATTGTTTTAATTATACACAAGTTGCTTTTAAATAATTTTTAAAAAAGAGTCATAATGTTTTGAAAAAAGGCAAATTTATTCTAGTAAATTTCTGGCTAATTTAATTTTAAAGCATGCTTTCAAACAAAATTAAATTTTTGGAAAATTTTATATTTCAAAATAAGATTAATTTATATTTGGATATTTGAAATTACTAAAATCATCCATTTTTCATTCTTATGTGAAAAATTTTTTCTCGCAATTTATATTCAGTTTTCATGAACACATTTTATTATTCAAAAGTGTCGACAAATTTCAATCTAAATTACAATTATTTTTTATTTTTACTAAGAGTTTTATTTATATTTTTTTTTATTTACTTTGAACTTAATGTGAAATGAATATTTTTTTGGTTGATTTAAAATTGTATACATTGAGATAGTGTATGATGAAGGAAATAAGGTTCAATATAGTTTTTTAATAAACAAATTTTTGTATTTTAATAATCGATTTGTTGTTGTTAGATATTTTAATAATAGACGTTATGAACAAATTATCTAAAAAAAAACTGATTAATTTGCTTTGAGAAAGAAATCGATTTCCCTTTTCTTTTTATAACTTTAATAGAAAATAAATCTATCATAATCAATTTTAATTCACATGGTGGAATTTGGTATACAAGAATTAAGTTGAAAATTATGCTAGTAAAATTTCCATATAAATTTCTGTTGAGAGAAAATATTGCTAAATGATATTATTCGTTTGTTTGAATAAAAATGGGTAATATAGATTTCAATTATTGTTTTTTTACTTTTTTGGAAACTTAAATAATTAGAGGAATAAAATAAGCTATGTTAAAAATTATTAATTGTTGCAAAGCTCACAAATATTCTAATGTGTTCCATTACATCAAAAATGCATTTTGAAAATTTTATTATCTTAAACAAATAGATTCGTTCAGAATTATGTTAAATAATAATCAGTGTATAAATTTATTACGTGAATTTTATGATTTAAAAAATAAAAGTTGCAAAGAATCAGTTTATCAAAAAATTAATTCTTGAATTTTGCAAAGTATGAAACTATGTATTGCTACATACTATTGAACATGTATTAACCGAATTCTCTATTATAATAAAATTTTATACTGTTAGCTAATATCGATTTTATTTACATTTTCTATGTTTTAAATATTGCTTCTTTTATTTAGTTTTTTTCCCTTGGAAAAACTTATCTTATCGTTCTATTATCAATAGTTATTTTCTTTCTTTAACTTCGTAAAAAATATGCTTGGAAGCTTTTCTCCTCTTGAATGATGTATTGATTTAAAAAGTCAATGCTGAAAAGAACGCTCGCCATTTTTATTGCTAAGAACCATTCCACTCGGATTGATTTGAAGTGTTATACATCCTTCTTCAGACGATATGTTTTTGACATGGGGCTCAATACTAGCTCAGAGTTTCTTAGTGAGTGGATGAGATGCGAGACAGGAGGCAATTCAGTTTCATTGAAGTTACTCTAAATAGAGTATTTGCTAACTTTTATAAGCTTTTACTCTTTTTCTAGATTTGAGACTTTCGTTGGACGGATAAGGTTTCCATAAAAAGGAAAAGGGTGAAAAAAAAAAGTTGGATGAAATAAAGTTTCAAAACTTAAGATTCTTTTCAGTAGAGTCAATAAAGTGGTAAATAATCCATTGAATTCACCCATTCGAAGTTTTGATGAAAATTACTTGTAAATGGTTTTATCACTCGGCTTTTTAATTTTAAATACTCATTTAAGAATCTAAGTACGGAATAACAACTTACTATATCCATCCCAACAAAATATATTAAAAAAGTAATGAAACTTCATTGTGTGGGTCATTTATAAATTAAATACATGTGAGGCGTTGCAAACATTTCAAGTATGTTTTTCTTCTCTTGCAGTGAAGAACATACTGTATTTAATACAAATTCTAAATTGTCGGTTTCAGGTGATTTTTTTCATGCACATGTATTAGTGATGATTATATTGATACATATGTTTTGCTATAAAAGTAAGGTTGTATTTTAGGTCTTGCACCTTAAACATATGGCTTGGTTGAAGAAATCCGCCTCTTGTAGTGGAAGAAGATCTTGTGTTCTATCCCAAAAAGAATTGAACAACAGCAGATTATTGCATATGGGTTTTCTGAATATATGGTTACCAAAGCAGATACATTTATTTTCCGTTTTACTTAATGGGAACATTTTGGTGTTTCATTCTGGATGGCAATTATTGATGGATGTTATAAACATTTTACAACAACTTTGTCAGGTTATTTATCCTATGATGTCAAATATACTTCTATTTTAATGAACAAAGTAAAAACAATCAAATTGTTGTAAGAGTCGTAGTTTTTAAATATGCAAATGATCGATTTTGATTTGACTGGGCAAACAACCTCAACTTTTGAGAAGATATAAATTTTCTCCTTTACTACACTATTAATTCCATACAAATTTTTCCGTCGGGTCCTCTTTGTTGGTTGTGCATCATACAAGAGGAAATAGACGTGAATTATTTGAGTTATTGCTCTGCACTGAACTCTGAACACTTGTGGGAGAGATATTCATCGGCACAAGAAGAATGATTCATAGATTTACTGTGGTATCTCAATATTGATATCTGGGTTCATATTTCTTTTGTTCTTTGTTCACGTTTTAATGTTTATTATTCTGACTACGTCTGTCTTCTAATCTGCCATTAGAAATTAAAAACAAGTAAGTTTAGTTATTTAGCTTTTCCTTGATGAGAAACATTTGATTGTCGTAAGTGTATCTACTAAAAATATATTTATACATTGATGGGTGAATCAACTTTGTAGAGTCAGATCTTTTATCAGAATTTAAATCTTGGATTTTTTTTTCTCAAACATTATGCAGTCTTAACTTTTGGGAAGAAATAGAATGCGACATCCGTCAACACAAATAGTAGTGATTCAAGCGATATTAAAATTAAAGCCATATGTGTAGGAAATTTTACACAGCAACGCCTGAATTTATTATAAGAATACCGTATGGACATTTTCCCCATTAAGTACTACCACTTGGTTAACAGCAATATCTGGCATTTTCTAAATTTTTTAAACCATATATGATAACCGAATTTATCACCAACAGAACTGCCATGAGTACAGGTAAGCCCTCAAGAGCCCTTTTTTCATATCACCTAGAGAAATTTAGTTTCATATCAAAACTAAATCGACCAACTGTAAATGGTAAATTGTACGATTTAGTGTATATAATTAGAGAGCACGACGAATCTACATACTTTTATGTAAACTAATATTTTGTTATAAGATTAGATGTTAACAACAAGGTAGGATTATTTTGGATATTCTTGAAATGTATTAATAATATGTATCTTTTTCAATAATAATTTTATTTTGTTAAAATAGTTTTTTTCGCATGAATTTTTTTTTTTTATCGAAATTGGCTATACAAATTGCATTTTTAAATTTAGTAATCAAATATTTAATACTTGCTTGAATATTAAAATATATTGCATTCAAAAAAAGTTTTTTAATATTTCACAGTTCTTTTTCGTAGAAAGTATTTTAATAAAGAGAATTTTAATCTGTGAGTCAGATACATATTTCTATTTTTGTAATAAAGAATTTGAATATTTAAAGTGTTAAAAAAATACGAGCATTTCCTCTTTGATGATTTTAATAACGTATAGATTTTTTTAGTCCTTCGTGAAAGCAATAATTTCCGGATACCAATTTTCTTTTCAAAAGAAACAATTTATTTCTTTTTTTAAAGAAAATTAAGAAATTAAAGGTTCAATAAAGATATCAACATTTTTATTAATAAAATGTTTAGTAAATATGTTTAAACATAAAATATGTAAAAATATTCTTGTGAAATAAGCTGTAAAATTCGTTAAAAATGTATGATTTGAAAAACTAGAAGTAAAGTAACCCTTATGTAATATGTAAATTATACACATATGTACGCGTATATAGATACTTCTAAAGTTCGCAATAGCGAAAATTTACAATTAAGAATCTCGATTAATCAATTTTAATTTTGTAATTATTTTCTAAACTTTTATAATTCGATAATGTTAGATCATACTATGCAGTACATCACATTAATGTCACAAATTGTTAAAAGCCAGAATAAGCACTTTTCACAGAGCGGACTTCTGCGAGACGTAGAGAAAGAGAATCAGTTAGGTTCCTGAAGGTGTTCATTCGGTTGTTTAGCCATGCCGACACCAGAGCCGTGGCCAGTTGTGCTAGATTACGCGAGGGACGATCCATGCCGCGAACAGCCCGATCGAGATGGTGCTTGAGTTTCTCGATTGGGTTTAAATCAAGTGAATTTCCTGACCAGGGTCGATAACGGTAAATTCATCCTGGTGCTCTACAAATCACGAAAGTTTATTGCCAAGAGTATGACACTTTGCATTGTCCTATTAGTAGATGCCATCATCATGAGAAAAAGCAATGCACATATAGGTGGACATGGTCCACTAGAACAGACGCATGCTTGTATTGATGCATCGTGCTTTCCATAATGATGAGTGAACCCAGAGAATGCCAAAAAAACATTTCTCAAACCACAATATTTAAGCCTGGACCGTTACGGTAATAGTTGCAAGTTATTCGATTTGAAAGGTTTCACGTCCTATACGCAAACGTCCAAGGAAACATAAAACGTAATTCATCGGAAAACGCTACCTGTCGTTACTTAGTGGACGTTCAGTTGTGGTAATTGCGTGCAAATCCCAGCCTTCGTCACCGATAAACAGCAGTCAGCCTAGGTGTATGAACCAGACGCAATAACGTTCGCTGAATAGTAATTTGAGAGACACTGTTGGTAGCCCCTTGATTCATCTGAGCAGTCAGTTCCTCAACTGCGGCATAGCTATTCACCCGAACGCATCTCCACAGCCATCTTTTACTTTTGTTATCTATGGCCTGTGGTGCATGACATTTGTCCTTTCACTGAGTTTGGACAATCCCATTTTGCCATGCATGGTATACTTTTACCACGGAGGCCCTTGAACAGTTCATAAACTTACCGTTTCGGAAATTCTTCCACTCTTGGTCAGAAAGCAATTGATCATACCTATCGTATAAATGGCTCCATTTCTGTATTGTTCCAAAAACTGCAATGTTTTCCGAAACCGTCCCATAGCCTTTATATGCTCTCAACTGCACTGTTCTGCCACCTGTATCTACTGTTATTGATTATTTAACGTCAATGTTGAAAATACATGGTGGTCACATTAATGTGACTGGATTGCGCAGTAATATTATTGCTTCTAAAATTCCTGTTGGAAATTATGCAGTGACAACTTATTTAATCGTAAGTATAAGCAATTGAGTTTCAAATATTATTTAATAGAATTTAATTTAGTAAATATATCGCCTGAGATTTTATCATTATATTTTAGTTAATTGCTTTCGTTTCACTATTCTTCTAAATTTTGAAAGTAGCATTATGATAAGCCTTGATGATTTTACCATTCAAGATCATTTCATCTTGCGTTAATTATAAAATGAAAGGGATTTAAAATCTGAGATTATTGAATTTTTAAAAGATATTAGATAAAAAAAAAAAAAAAAAAAAAAAAAAAAGAACAGTTCAAACTAAGATTTTGTACAGTACAAAAATGAATGAATATAAAATTTCTAAAAAAATGCAATGCTGATTTTGAGTTGAGAATGTATTTATTTTATTGAGTTATAAGTTGAGAAATATTTATTAAATTTTATTTAAAAAAAAATAGAAATTTTAAATTTATCCCTAAAAATGTGTGCCCACCTTTAAAATTCAATTTGAAATAAATAGTTGTAAAAAATTAAAAGAGAGAGTTATATTAAATAAAAAAACATAATAATAAAAAAATTCGTATTTTGAAATTCCTTTTCTTTGGTTTAATATTTTTAATTAAATGCTCTAATTTATATCGGAAAAATTAATTTCGTTAATTTAAAATGAATTGCCCCTAATAGTACTCTCTTCTTAAATGTAAATATATAAAAAGCTAATTTTTCTTTTATAAAATTATCTTTTTTAATATTTAAATTTCATTTCAATATCAAAGAATTTATTAAATTCGATGATATTACTTATGTTCGAATTTTATATTTTAAATTGAACTTATTTAAATTTTATTGTACCATTTTTATAATCGAAAATATTTGTTGCTATACACTTGAGGAAGCTTAATATTTTTAGCCAACTGCTTATTTATCTCGCCAAAAATTTACTTCATTAGTTTAAAATGAATTGTCACTGAACTTAATAGTATAAAAGAGAAGATTGAACAGCAAGAGTTATTCATGCAATTACATCAGCTGTAAGTCTTCACTTTCGACGTCGTCAGTGAGATTTGAACTCCTTTTATTGCATCATCTTTAATGCCCTGATCTAGAATCTTCCCCCGCTTTTACTAGCTCATGGATCCATGGCTTCCTCTCCATCCTCTAGGCACTTAAATCAATTCCCCTTATACCAGATTAATTTTACAAATTTACTCTCCCTATTTTTGTTAGAACGGGGCGTCATTGGAAGTCTTCCCACCAAGTGAGAGAAACAGAATGAATGGCCATTATATGATGATCCTCCAGAAGCCACCAAAGTGAAATCATTCCTTATTTTAAAAGACCCGTTTTGAAAGACAGAATTAAATATTTTTAAAAAATAGATAAAAAAATGATTAGTTTAATCCAATTCAGCTGTTTATTCATAAATAATGATGGATAAATACATCAATTCTATAGTTTTAGTAAACTGTTTTTACTGCACTAATATAATTATAATTTATGCAAAAATTAGTATTTTATTGTACTCTAATTCCAATCACTGACTGATTCTGGATGAATAATAATCAAAATAAAAATTCTAAATTATATGAGGATTATTTATGATTTTTTACTTGTAAGGATAAGAATTAATTACAATTTTTAAGAGGATGGTTTGAATACAAATTTTTTGAAAAGTACTAAAAATTCTCGTTTACATTTTAATGTATAACATAAAATAAATGTTCCTTTTATAAAAAATATTTAATTATTTCGCTTATTAATAAGCAAAAAAAACTAATAATAAACTCTCACTTTCATTTATTAATAAATTATAATACATATTCTATTTTTCGAATTTAAAGTACATAATTTACCAATTTCCAATTTACTGATTATAAAATAAAGATTTTTCGTTGCTTTTTAGAGTACAGAATAAAATTAATCCCGCTGAACTCTTCCGTTAAAATAAATTTTTCTTCATTCGTGTGGAATAAAAAAAATAGTTTGAAAGAACTCTTTTTCATGAAATTTGCTATGAAAATTAACTTTTTTTATTTTCCTCATTAACAAGAATTTTGATCTAATATAGGGAGGAAATTCTTTAATAAATACTGTTTTTACTTCAAGCGGTATTGCGTTCCATTTTTATCGTTTTAAAAAAGTTTATTCATTTATTTGGAAATATAACGCTGAAAGCTGAAGGTCACGGCAATTTATAAATAATTCAAAAAAGTGTGAAATAAATTTGATTCCTTCTTTTCTCTTCTGTATGTGATAAAAACATGAAACTTAAAATCTTATCTGGAAATTCTCTTTTGAAATGAACATCACCAAACAATTTCGATGTGAGTAAAGCTCCACCACAAACATTTAATAGACAATGAAATTAAGAATTAATGAATTGCAAATACATCCACCGCTCTATTATTCAAAAAATACTGCGAATGATTTCAAGCTATCAAATTATGATAGATTTATGGTAGCATCAAACTTAATTTAGATTTTATTAGATTTAGAGAATAAACAAATCGCTTTAATACTTATCGCTTAAAAAAAACTTTGTTTTCTTGTCCCGATCTCGTAGTAAAGATAAACTATTATAATGTCTTTATTTACATGATATTCATTTTATTTACATATAATGAAAGTAAAATTCCAATGGATAAAATTTATAAATTTTAGAAAAGAATCTGAATAATGAAGGACATTAATTTATAAGATCATTCGGAACTAAGAAATCATCCTGTAATTTACATATTTGAATAAAATCATAAATATCAATATATATTACTCACAAACTAAGCTTAAAAACAGTTTAAAAAGTAAAATTTTAATTAACACGCTTGGGTATCTTTTATTTACTATTATACTTGTATGATGCGAATTCAGAAAGAACTGAAAAGTATTAATACATAAATGTGAATTTTTCTTAGCCCATTTTAAAAAAAAAGATCAATTATTTTTATCAAGTAAGTATAAAATAGATAAATGGTATAAAAATTTTAGCTTAATTTTTACAGGAATATAAGGCATTTAGCAATTAATTCGTTAATTTTCTGAAGATTCAATTCATGATTTTCAGTAAATTATTTTATTTTCATTTAAGCATCTGATAAAGTGGTTTCTACGGAGCTTTTAAAAATATTTGAATAAAACATCGAAAAATTTAAAGGCATTCTAATAAACTCCTTACTTTTTTTCCAAAGTGCGAATACTTCCTTTCTCAAAATTATGTACTAACTTTATGCTTATTCATATTAAAAAAACTATGAATTTTAATTAAAATAATGAAAAAATGGGAATTAAATTTTAATCGATAACTTTATGACTTTTCGAATGTTTAAGGAACAAATGCGAATGAGGATAATAAATAGATGAAATTGTGTTTTGGTATTTTACAAAAGACAGTAATTACTTTTTTTGAAGTGAAGGAAAAAAAAAATTTCCTTCTTTTATATTCACCTTCATTTTTATTCAGTTTTATCAATAAGGTAAAATGAGAAGTAAAATATATAAAACCAAATAGGGAACAGAGCTCATGAAATATGCATTTAAAAAAGTGAAATAAAAATAATTGGGAAAGTCAATTTTTCAAATGCAAAGTAAACAAGAAAGTTCTTGCCGTTTTTAATGACCCAAAAGAACCTGACCTACAGAAAGTGTAGCCTATTGTTAGTCCTCGAAGTAATCACCATCGGCATCCAACACCTTCTGCAAACGTGTCTCCTCTAAAACTCGGAGGTTTCGCAAGCAAAGAAGTCCGTGAGTGCTTGGCGCAAGTCTGCTTCATCAGTGAAGGATTTTTTTTTTAATGAAGATGATTCTCCAGGGAATGGAAGAGATGGTAATCTGATTTTGCAAGGTCATGTGAGTAAGATGGATGGCTTAAAGTCTCCCAACCAAGTCGTTGTATTACTTGCCATTTGTGCGAATTGCGACTTTACGTTATCGGCCAAGAACAGTACATCCTGTAAGTAGCAGCTCATTATGAACCACTTGAGGACTAATCCACCGGACATCAGTTTCATCATAGAGGTACAAATCTTTCAACGTGAATTAGGGAAACCAATGCCTTTACATTCTTTTGCAGTATTGTTTTCAAACGCTTGACATATTCGGCAACTTGATGCAGTAACTGATAAGCCCACTTAGAAGTAGTAAAACGAACAACACAGATCGAGCTCCACCAACATGTCCATTCCTCTTCGATACTTATGAGTTGCTATTGACGAATATGCACAATGGACCTACTTTTATTACGTACTGATATTATTACTCTTGACTGACCAATGTTTCAACCAAGTCATACGCTAATTTGCATACTTATTCTCACTTCATTCGATGATAACGTAAAAACGGCAAGAACTTTCTAGTTTACTTTATATAAGGCACATAAAATTAGCAAAAATAATATTATTTTTAGTGAAGGGAAATTTTTGTAATTAGAAAAAGGTGATCTAACTGAATGACAGAATGTTTGAAAACATGGTAATATACTGTATTTATCTTTAATGGGACATTAAAAAATATCCCAGAGAAAATGTAATTTCCCGCAGAGAAAGAAATGATAAAGAAATAAGTGATTTCAGAAATTTGTCAAGTCCGTGAGATGCTTTGTTTCAACATCTTTCCCAATTTGTGTATGTATGTAAGAATGATTTCACAAGAGGTGTGAAATTCGTTTTCAAGTTTTAATGTTTGAAAAGAGAATTCTTCGTTAGGACCTTACAAATCATTTTGTGTTTATAAAGATTCTTGATTGTGGAATAGTTTCCTTTTACTCATCAATAAAATATTAAAAATAGAATCTTTTTGCTAGTTTTTGCAATTGCTTTATATCAAGATACGTTTTGCACATTTTTTAATATGGTTTAGGCATTTTAATATGATTTGGCAAACTTTGTATTTATACAAAACATCCTAAAAGAACATTGTTATTGATGGATTGATTCTATCAAATCTCTTTTCCTTATCCTGAAAAACTGAAACACACTACATAAAACTCATTAAGAATCAAGAAATTATATAATCTGTCTAAAAATGAAGATAGCTTTCAGGAAATGAAAGCATATGTATAAGGAATTTCTCATTTTGGATTATTGATATTCCGTCTTGAGTTGAAAGAGTTAAAAACTAAAAGTGTGGCCCGACAGCCTATGTGGGCCAAGGCTTACTTGCCCATAACTGTTTTCCTGATTGAGAGCCCTGAAAAATTGGGTAGTTTTATTCATTATAAAACCACCCAATTTTTCAAACACTATCCCATATCTTATAAAATGCTGTCTTCATACAAAAATTAAAAATAAGCGCCCCTCCTGCATTTTTACTTAAACTTGATGTATTAGAAGAAAGTATTCTGGACTCTATATTACATTTAATATCTTTTCCATTGCATTAAATTTAATATACTTTTGATTTTCTTATTGATAGACAACATTCATGTTAAATTAGGATGTTCTATTTAAAAATATCATTATTATAATTAAATTTATGTTTTAGCACTTTGGAAAGCAGAAGTTCTAAAATAAAATGAAAGGTAATTGTGTGAAATTAAAGATTTTCAACATACAAAAATTGAAATCAAGAATAGTTAAAATAACCACAAATTTATTACCTAACAATCTTTCTACATTCTTTGGTGAAAAACTTGAATGCCAATAGAACTTTTTATTTAAAATAAGTATTTGTTAACTAGCACAAACAAAATAATCATGTGACTGTTATTACAACATTTCAGCAGCGTGATGAGCAAACTTATGAGTTATTGGAAAGCATTACAAATCATCTATATGTATCTTATAGTAATTATTTACGCCTTTAATATTTCAGCCAACCTTGACTTATACTTCATCTGTATCAGTATCTTTGATTTTTTTATTTAAGAAAAAATTAATTGTTAGTCAGAATAAAATACTGCAAATTATGATCCTCTTAATTTAATTTGCTAGAAATAATACATATAGAAATTTGATGTTTTTTAGAAAAAAATGAACTCTGAATGGAATTCCTAACAATCAAAAAAAAATATTTATGCCCAGGAAAATGAGAATATTTTTATAGAGTTTTGTTAATTGTTGAAACATTTAATGATTATTAAAAATTGGAATTGTTGTAGTATTTCTAATTTCATATGATATGTATAATGAGTCTTAATTGCCTTCTTTTTTAATTTAATCTAAATCTGTCAAATTTGTAATCATAACAGATGAATTTCTTATCCTATTAATATAACAACTTATACCAAAAACTTATGAACATATTTCAATAGTTTTTAACTAGAAATTCAGGAAGTACTCATTAGAATATGGGCATACTTGAAATTATAAGTTATTTTAAATGACATTTAGATAAGGACATTGGTCACTTATACGTGACTCATACTTTACTTTATGATATACTTTAGCTTGAATTTTTAGAATTTTGAAATTCGATCTTATTTTAAACTTGAAACAGAGGTAGTGCAATACTAGTCTGTGCTGGAATATCTTTATTCCAGATGAGTGTTCCGGAATTTTTTGTTATTTCTTACGAAAGAAAAAATTATCTGAAAGAATGTACTCAGGGGGTAGCAAAACAGAAAATTTTATTTCTGCCATCCATTGACTGAATTTGATAAGAATTTTGTTTTACAAAAAAGCCTTTTAAAGATTATTATCATAAAAATTTTCTGGAGTATTTTATTGGGAAATGTTCATGAGGGAGAGCTTTATAGACTTATATTGACAATGTATGTTGTTAATGAATAAAATTATGAGACATTTCATGAAAACTTATTTAATGGAAGGAATTGGAACGTACTATAATGTTCTCTCTTACTGTAAAATAAAATATAAAATTTCATAAGAGATTACTGATATTTCTCAGATAGTTTATTGATTTAAATACACTCAATGGTGAGTGAATAGAAAATACTTATTTATGTATGTGTTAAGTTGTAAATTTCCGTTTTCATCAAACACAATAATATAATATTATTTAAAATTTCCATATATGAGTGGAAATATAAGTATTCCATTACTTTAAAATGTAACCTAATGTGTGAAATGTTAACAAAAAATTTTATGAATGGCATTTCAAATATGAAATTACATAAATATAAACTAAACTAAAAAAATCATTTTGTGTTCATCTTGTTAACCTGTTTGTATA
This sequence comes from Latrodectus elegans, assembly GCA_030067965.1. Classification (NCBI taxonomy): domain Eukaryota; kingdom Metazoa; phylum Arthropoda; class Arachnida; order Araneae; family Theridiidae; genus Latrodectus; species Latrodectus elegans. Next base: position 71,596,644 of record CM057819.1, read on the forward strand.
GTATTATGAAGTAATATTAATTAATTATATATGTATGCATGTATAATTTAAAAAATGCAGAAATTATTATTATTAATTTTAAAAAATATTATTGTTGGTTTCAAAAGTAAATTATTCATGTTTTTTTCATATATTTAACAACAATCATATATTTAATATAAATTGAGTTAAAACTATTCCTTTATTTCACTTTTTAATACATGAAATTCAATTTATAAATTCGTGATTCATACGTATTGCTCTTTAATATCAGAAATTAAATGGAAAGCTGAATATAATGTTTTGGATACTTTTTTGTTGCAGTAGATATATTTATTTGCATTTCATTTAAGAGTGAATAAAAAAACAAATGAAGCAGTCCCCTTATTGACCTATATGCAGTGGGGATTTATAATGATTAAGAGTTTCATGAAGAATGAGAGAAATCAAAGCACAATGGCCACAATCCTCAATTTGAAAATGGGGCAATTATTTCCCCCTTCTTAGGTAAATTGTGAATGATTTTCCCCCCTACTCTTTACTTCTCTACTAGAAAATCAGTAATAATTAAATATATATATATATCAGAAGTTTTTTATTTCCTCATCTAAATCCATATCGAAAAATTCAATGTTTTTCATACTTTTTAGAGAAGATTTTTACACAGAATTTTTTTAAGATAATAATTTGAATTTATGTTATGCACTTTTAGTAACAAAGATATTTTGTAAGTAAATTCTTATAAATTTTTTCATTTATATTCGTTAATCAATAAAAAATTTAGTTAAGTTTTGTAATTCTTATCTAGTTTGAATTAATCTAAGTTTCTTCATCTGTTTTTGTTTTTCTAAAATGTAAAATTTAGTTTTTTCATATTATATTTATCCGTATTTATGAATGATAATTAAAAAAATTAATATGTATTTTTAAAACTTACTCATGTTACATTGAGTCATTTATAGTGAGTAAAATATTTTCTTTGTTAAGCAAAAATTGTTTTATAAGAATTTAGATCTTTTATATAAATGATTAATTTATTTTATTGAACTAAAAGAGAAAATCCTGTTTAAAAAGGAATTTTTGAGCTAAGTAAAATTAATTTCACAATAATAGATTTTTATTTTTACAGTAATCAAATATGCTTACTTTAACTAGATATTATTAGCAATTTAATTAGAATAAATTAAAAGATTAGTCTCATGACATTCTATATTTTATTCGTAAAAATCTGCCTCTAAATGGGAATTTATTATTTCTTTGTATGCATTCAACTGCATAAAGCAAAGAAAGAAAACTAGTATAATATTTAACAGCTATTTACGAAAAAATTTAAGTTTGTGAATAACATGAATTGATGCAAAATGTAACAGTAAATTTTAAAATAAAAGAATTATAAATATTTCACAATTGTTTTAATAATTTTTGAGGAAGTATTAAAATTATAATATTGTGATTTAAAAATTTAATACCAACTATTTCGCGTGCAATTTACAATATTTGCCTGAAAAAGTATATTTGTTTATCAATGTTTTCTTGATATCTGAGAGAACTGTTATTCGCAATTTCTGACAAAGTTTTATTTTTGTTTAAAACTTAATTAATTTATGATTAGGAAATTTTTTAGCTTGTTTTGCTAATTCTTGCAGAAATAAATTATCAAACCAGAAACATGAGTTCTGTGCACAAAAACAAAATACTGGGCAACTTTTCAAAATTTTAAGTAAAAGTTATTTTAAAGTTTGAAAAGTTAAAAAAAGAATAGTTAAAAAAGATAGCTAAAAATTTGGAGAAGGATTTAACAGCATGAAAAAATCTACTTAAATTTATCAGGCTCTTCTATTAACAAACGATGGTTTAAAATGTGAACCGCCAAATTTTGAGAAGAAATTGATTTAAAAAGTTTTGTTACTTAAGCGCAAAATTAATGCAAAGAAATGATATGATATAATATAAAAAATTAAGTATCTCTACTTTTGAATTCAATATTACATTTTCTTCAATCAAGAAACTTAAACTACAGAAATTTGCAAGCATTATCAAAAATTATATTTATGAAATAATAAAAATGATAATATTTTAGCAATATAAATTACGAATAAAAATAATAAATTAACAATTTATGTATACGATAAAGAAAATAAGTATACTTTTAAGAATCGTTATATAATACTTTTTACAATATTCTTATAAATTAAAGAATAATGTATAAAATGCTTAAACTCTATATTTTATGATATTCATAACAATTTAAATTTTTAAATTAAAATAATTATTCATCACTATATGTAAATTATTATGTTCCAAGTATGAAAAATACGTTTCTTTTTTTTAGAAATTAAATACGTAAGTTCCATTCTCAGTATTTCAGGGTGATAGGCAATGTAATCATTCTTATAGTTCTGAGATCTTTCTCTGTTACATGTTTCAAGTGTTCATCCTGAATCCTCACCTATAGGTTTACCGAAAAGTATCTCGTTAATCAGAGTAGAAGATTCCTATATATATATATATATATATATATATATATATATATATATATATATATATATATAGATAGATATTGATATAGATATATTTCCTATTTACTCTATTTCGTATTTTCATTCTATTATTCTCCATTTGATTTTTGATTAATTTTATAAAAATGTACTTCAATTATGTTTTTGTAATTCTATTTTATCTGCTTTTGCACTGAATGTATTACTAAACAACATAAGTGTTATATCTATTCTTGTACTTTTCAATTTTCGCCTATGATGCTTCTAATCTTGCTTTACAACACACACACACACACATACACACACACACACACACACACACACACACACACACACACACACACACACACACACACACACACACACACACACACACACACACACACACACACAAAGAGTTGTTTTGACCTCAATATTTTAATTAATGTAAAATATTTTTTTTTAAATGTTGCTTTTGCTTCATTTCTTTATGAATTAACTATAAAATATTTGGCTTCTTTCACATATATTCCATAATACACATATTTTAACACTTTTTCATAAAAAAATATTTAAAAAATCATTTAAAAATTACTTGATATAACACACCACAATCCTAGTAAATATCTATAGATTTTCGGCACATATTTCTTACTTTGCACACCTTCCCTTTGTAATCCAAAACCTATTCATAACTTCACAATAAAAAAGGGATAATAAAAAAGAACGGCATTGGTGGGGTGGGGGGGAATAATCGCCCCTATCTTTCTGGAAGGCTAAATGCGGGCTCTGTGTTATGAGCTCTGTTTGCTCATGCAGCCATCCAGATCCCGGAGTCCGACATTCAGCCTGACGTATAGCCATTTCCTTTCAGAATATACCAACATCACTCTCTCCCGCCCCACTTCGATATGAAGGGGTGAGTGGGAAGCCTAGCCTCAGTATTTCCTTGCTACCCCCTGCCCCCAAACAAAACGTCCGCCTGGTCGTCTTGTCACCAGGGGCTCAAGAGTCAACAAGGGGGTCTTTAATCGTGTCCGTCATAGAGCCCCTGTTCGTTGTGATAGAATGTCGAAGTACTGCGAATCGGGTTTATTTGCAGAAGTGGGCTTTTGTGAGGTTCTCTTTCCTTATAAGCTTCACGGAAAGGCCACCGGCTGCAGTGGGATGTCCGTGGTTTGTCTTGTAGAAAATATCTCCTAGAGTCGTATTTGTAGCTTTGAGGTGGACACACACATATCGCTGGGAGAAAAAAATATTGTTCAGAGTGGGAGATGTGTGTAGTATTCAAAATGTGGGTTTTTTTTTTTTCCTTTCTCCTTTATTACGTGTATTTTGAATTAAAGCTGTTTGTGGTGTTTTTTTCTGCCTTCATTTCTCATCACTATATTACGTTACATGTTTTCTGTTAATTTCACCAAAACATTAATTATTCAAAATATTAAATCAAGCACTTAGTTATATTTGATCTAATAATAAAAACCCTTATAACTAGAATTTTAATCACACATTAACAAAAGCCTTAAATTTTTAATTTGTACATTAATATCATATTAGAGAGCTAATATTTGAATTTAAATATTTCTATAATAATGCACAAAATCAATTAATGTATCACTTAAAGGATTATTAAAAAATCAACGCTCATTTCCTCTTCAATAGTCATGTAATAAATCAGGATTTATATGATTATTTATATTGTTACAAAATAAATTATCGTTACATCATAAGGTTACAAACCAAGGGAACATGTATCATGTGGCCATAAAGTTTCTCATATAAATATATAAAACAATATAAGATACAATTTTCTCTTTTGTGGCCTAAAAAAATTAGCTGTAGTTTTTCAGAAACCTTTGAAGACGAAAGCTGTTATATATATATATATATATATATATATATATATATATATATATATATATATATATATATATATATATATATATATATATATATATGGATGTTATAAAATCACAGAGAAAGACAACTTTACATTTCTCTTCACTTCAACTACATAATTTATAAAGTTCAGAAATCAAAGATATAAAATAAACTGAAAAACATTTGTAATAATAGTAAATAATCCGAAAACAGCATTGTGGATTTAATATCAAAATTATTGGGGGACTTAAAGGCAAATATTATGAAGCTACTTACAAAACATTCAGCACAAATATTGCGTTTATTGAACTTTTTTAATTTTTTCATTAACTAAGTTTCACATATTGTGTGGCTCCCACACTGAACTCAATATACAATTATACTTGGAATATTATACTTGGGGTACTTATTAGTACCCCAAGTATAATATTCCAAATAAATATTTGCTTCCCTATCGCTGGAAACCCATTTAATGAGAACATCGAAGAGAATATACATGTTCTTTGCATATGCGTGTTCAATTTTATTTCATGAAAAAGACATGACAATTTTATTTTTAAAATTATTTATTTAAATGCACTGAGCAGCATTTGGCACATTTTAAAAATTAGTGAGTTATTAGAATTTATTTTATGCTATCCTTTAAAAAATTGAAAAATTTTTATAATTTTCTATAATTTTATTATTTTTTCACTTTTCAGCAGCAATTGTATCATATATGTTTAATTTGGATTTTATTTTACAGAGATATGATATTAGTATAAGTACATATTTTCGTTATCTAGGAACCCTTTTTATCAAATGTACCAAATCTTATGGTGACCTCTTAGGAGCAATTTATTATTTTGTTGACAAAAAGTGTCTTCTTTTATCGTTATAAGTATTAAGTTTATGTAGACCAATTTTCACTAGACCATAAAATTTCTGAGCTGGAGGCACTGTTTTTAGACCTTATTATACCAGCAAAACAACTGCCATCTTTTTCTTATAATACTTTTACATTTAACCCCTATAAATTTATATTTATAGAATAATGTAATGTAGTTGAACTGCACCTAAGAATTGTATTAAGTGTAATTAATACATCTAGCAATTATAATTATAGAATTTTTATCAGACTTAGTATCTACAATGAGAAGGCTAGAATTATTTTTTGTTGTCAACCAGGATATTGTAACATTAGTAAATAAACAGTGGCTGGCGTTCGAATGTAATCGTTCAAGTGTTTGCAAGTGAATCTGTTTTTGTATTTATTTTTAATAAATTTCAGACTGAAAAAGAAATTTCCCACAAATATGTCGAGCTTAACATTTCCTTCACTTTGAAAAAAAATCTGGAACAAAATTAGATATTCTTCTTTTTGGAACAAAAGGATAAATATTTTTATAGCTTAAAGAAAGCGATTTTATAAGTAAACATTTTGTAAAGATAAAAGATCCAGCAGTACTGCAGCAATATCACCTTGAAAATCAAATTTGTGTATCATATGAATCGAAAACTCAAATTCAATCTCTATAAAAGCCCATCTAAATAAACTGTACTACATCAACTTTTTGAAATCTTGGTAGTTTCTATTGAAATTATTTGTTATATATGAAATAAATTCCATACATTGTTTGCTGTTACAATATATTCTTAAAATAATTTCATTGTATTAAAAATTAAAAGTTAGCCAACCAGAACATTAATGCCATCTATTGAAAACGTACCCATGAACTACAAGTAGCTAGCGACCGAGGATTTAGCGATCACTCATTTAAAAATATCATAATTTTCATAAAACAAGAGATTTGGAATAAAATTATTTCCATTAGCTTTTTAAATTATTTTATTATTGTAATTCATTATCATTCCAGAAACATACGATGATTTCATTCAATCAGATAAATGTCACTGACTAATATCATGTCAAAGAAAAGTTGGAAAACAAGAATTAATATTTGCACGGTATAGGGCAGAATATTATTATTAATAAACAATCTTAATTATCATTTGCAGAAATTTGAAAAAGGAAACAGTTTTACTGTAAATGGAATAAATTAAGCGTTTTTCACTAAGATTTTATTTTAAAAATTTCTAGCAAATTTCTTCCTATAACATTCTAAATATTGAAACAAAACATTTCACGCATATAGATTTACTGATCAAAACTTGTCAACAGTAAGTAAAATGTTCTGTGATCCAATTTGAAACTGTTATCAGTTAGCCAATGAAAAATGTTTAATCAACATATCGGTTAGTATAAGTATCATATCAGTTATATAAGAATAATTTCAGGTACATTTTCTATTGATATAAATGTTTGACAAATATATAAAATAAGAATAATATTTACAAAATACAAATAAATCAGTTCCAAATACATTTTACTCAAATAAAATTTGACTAAAATATACTTGAATTTAATCATATAACTTTAAGAAACTTGATATTTGAAAATAAATTTCAAAAAATCATTAAATAATTCCCTCTTTTTTACATTCGAAGTTTCTGTATTTCCCAAAAATGTAGCCTATTATTTGGTAATATGCTTTTTTTCCTCCAATCCGAATAAACGATAATTTTAAATAAATATTATGTTTGTATTTATATCATTTCCAATTTTCATAATAAAATAGAAATGCATTATTAGGGGGGTCTTCTTGTATAGAAATTCTCTTTTCCCTTATGTAGAAATTCCCTATCATTCATAACTGAGAATATCTCTAAAGAATAGCTGAAAATATATTTCTTCAAAGATATTTTTGGTATGATTTTAAGTAGTTTATAACAACCAGAGAGAGGTTTACGATTAATGTAAAAACATATTTAAAGTTTATTTTTTTATTTTTTATTTTTTTTTTTCAATATAACAAATGTACCTTAAAATAATTAAATTTTTGAATTTGTTGTAGCTGTTTTGCTTATTTAAAACTAAAATTATATACGAAAGAATTTATCCGTTTCAAGTACCATTTTTAAATATGCTATATTAGCCCTTGGATTACTTTCTTCGCAACAGCATGAAGAATATAAGAAATTCTCGTCAAAATTATCCAACACAATTACGATTATCGTACGAAGGTCATCCAAAAAGTAAGTTTCCCTTAGATCCAAAAAATGGCGCTGTAAAATGACCGAAATAGAAACGTACATGTAAGGTAAATTGTAGGTGTGGTTACCATATGTTGCAATCCTGATTTTCAGATAGCTTTTATTAAAGTCGGTATAGTGCGCAAAGATGTCGGTTCTGATTTCTTTTCCTGCTGATTACGAGGTGTGGTCAGTGATAAACTTTTTGAACTCACATAAGTTAGCACCGACAGAAATCCATCTTCAGCTATGTTTACTGTATGGACTAGATGTGATTTTCTGCAGTGGATTCCATGATGAAGGAGACGAAAAACCTCGATAGAATAGCAACGGGTGATGCTCGCTTCATCCCGAAACAAACTAACCGTCAATGCATTGGCATCACTGTGGATTTCCGATATGGACAAAATCAAGCAGACTGTTTCCCTCAGAAATTGATGTGCATGGCCTTCTGGACCAGGAAAGGCTTTCTGCTCTTTGACTTTTGCCGAGAGGTACCACTGTAAACACTGAGCATTAATGCACAACTCGAAAGAACTTGCAACGAAATATTCAGAACAAGAGGCGTGGGATGCTAGCTCGCATACAACGGTGACCCCCATTCGGTGAATTTCACAAAAAAACTGCTGAAGAAATTTCGCTGGGAAGTGTTTGACCACCCACTTTATAGTTCCGACCTTGCTCACAGAGACTTCTATCTATTCTTGCATCTGAAGAAATTCCTTTGCAGGTGTTCTTTCTCCGCAGGCAAAGACGTGCAGACAGCTGTGACATGTTGGCTCCATTACCAGGCGGTGGACTTCAATGATACTGGATTACTAAAACTTATCCCATGGAATGAAAAGTGCTAAAAATTCCGATGGTACTTACATTGAGAAGTAGCTGAAATGCTGTTGTATCTATTACTGGAAATCTTTCTGGGTAATCATGTTTTGTTTCTTTTTATGAGCTATATGGGAAGCTTATTTTCCAGATGACCTTCGTAGTTGGCCATTCAAATTGCAAAAACAAGAGAGGAAACAAATAATGGAATGTATTGTGGACACACCACGTAGATTAAAGAAGAAATGATAAAATGTATTGGTAAATTAGGAAATACGGAATTCACACAGAATTCCGTATATACAGAACTGCACCTCTAGCAATAATATTGATTATAATTCAGCTGGATATTAAGTCAAACTCAATCTGGATAGTAGTTAAGGATAGATTACTCTGTGTAGATAAAAATTCACATTTAGTTTCATTATTCTTAATATTTTATTAGTAGTAACGTGTCAATCTCTTTGTAACACATACCAGATGATTTTATTGTGTGATGGATGTAAACTTAGATAATAATCTAACATTAGGTCCTACTCTTTGTAGTTGAATTGTTTGTCTAAAAAATTGTGTAACATAAAGGTAAGATCTAAACACAATGCTCATGGACATAAATGTATAAAGTTAATAGTCCACGTCATTGATTATGAAAACAAGATGTGACGGGGAATTGTACGCAGTGAATTTCATACCACTGCAAGATACAGGAAATGGGAGTCCGATGATGGACGTAATTTCAAATGGCAGCTTGTTCTTCCAAAATCAAGAATTTCAGATGTTTTGAAAGAATTACACAGTAGCTCAACTGGTGCCCACTTCGGATTAATGAAGACTTTACAGAAAGTTCGAGAACGCTTCTATTGGAGCAAAACTAGACAAGATGTAGAGAAATGGTGCCAATCTTTTGATGACTGTGCGGCACACAAGGGACCAAAGAAACGTAGCCGAGGAAGGTTGCAGCGGTATAATGTAGGAGCACCTTTTGAACGGATAGCATTGGACATTTTGGGTCCTTTACCACGATCTTCAAATGGCAACAAATACATCTTAGTTGTCATGGACTACTTTACTAAGTGGCCTGAAGCATTTTCAATCCCCGATCAAGAAGCGACTACAGTAGCCGAGGTTCTTGTGCAGCAATGGGTATCCAGATTCGGCGCACCCTTACAAATTCATTCAGATCAAGGTACAAATTTCACCTCTGCTGTGTTTAAAGGAATGTGTAAAATTCTCGGAATAGACAAGACGCAGACCACGCCATTACACCCGCAATCGGACGGCATGGTAGACAGGTTTAACCGCACCATCTTAAATAATCTTTCACTTATGGTTTCCAGAAATCAGCAAGATTGGGATTTGAAGCTACCGCTGTTTCTGCTTGCATATCACAGTGCTGTCCATGAGACTACCAGATACACCCCATCACAAATACTCTTCGGTCACGAACTTCGTCTCCTTTATGATCTTCAGTTTGATCGTCCACCGGATACATCTTCATCGTCAGAGGAATACCTTCGAGACCTTTAGGCACGTCTGGAAGATGTCCATAACTTTGCTCGAGACCGAATCAACCTGACGACCGAAAGAATGAAGACAAGGTATGACACAAGAGCAACAAGACATGAATTTCAGGAAGGTGATAAAGTTTGGTTGTGGAACCCGATTCGACGTAAAGGACTTTCTCCAAAGTTGCAAGAAACTGGGAAGGTCCCTACACAGTCCTAAAAAGACTGAATGACGTCGTGGTTCGTATAAGGAAATCATCTTCTTCAACCAAAGGTAGTACATTATGATAGATTAACTCCTTATCGTAATGTAAAGTAAAAATTAGTATACCATAGTCTCTTTGTAAATAGTATAGATAATTTTAATATTTTCTATTTTTCTGTATTTGTATTTTTAATTGTTTGTGTATGTAATGTGGTCTGTATCCTCTTAAAATGTAAATTCTTTTATATTAAATTTGGCCTCCTATCTGGGGATTGTACTACCCGGGACGTGCAGTCCTTGAGAGGGGGGGGGCAATGTTACAAATTTATAAATAATTATTGTATATGTCTTAAAATATCTCAGACAGATCGGAAATACTCACATTTTGGGCAGAAATTGCGGTATTTAGACGTGTTATACGTAAAAAGTGGGTTTTCTAATGATTTGGTGACTTGGCGATGTTTTGGCGAGAAAACTTGGCGACTTGGCGTCATTTTGGCGATTTGGCGAGAAATAGATACTTCTCGAAACATCCATTACCTAAGCTCTAGGACCAATATTTAGCGAGATAGCCTAAAAGCTTCCAGAACCTTGGCGAAATTAGTATATTTCCCCGCCAAGTCAGGTATAAATACCGCAGCCCGACATAGCTAGGGAAGTTTTTGTACAGACAGTCAGTTTTGTGAAGATAGTGAGTGAAGACAATTAGTCGTGATTGCTAGTTTAGAGAAGCTGTTCTCTGCTTGAGGTATTTGAGACCTGTGATTGGAAGCTGTTACTTATCGTATCTGACGAATTGTAGCTGTATATTTGTGATTATTACAACTGGTATTTCTAGTGGAATTTTTACGAATAAAAGTCTTTGTTCATCGGGTAGTTGCTTTCTTCAACTCTCAATCCACACGAACCCCGAAGCTCGGTACAATATGTTCTGTATTATAATTTTCAGAGTATTTTGTGCTTCATATTTCTTCCAATTAAACGTGAGTATTTTCTTATTCATGAACCAATAACCTTATTTCAGAAACGCTTTAGAGTTGTATTGTCTCGCAAGAAAAGTTGGTTTGTCACTCAATGTTAATTTCTTATAAATGATTGATTAGATTGGGACTCGCAGTTTAAAGTGAATTACAACCGTTTATGAATTCCAATCAGTTAAAGTGAATTCAATCTATCATTTACACCTGACAACAATGATTAATTTATCCCTGAGGTTGAAATTTAACCAACAAACCACAAATCTAAGAGGATATCATGTCTCTATTTTACATTTATATTTCGAAATAGATGAAATTATTAAGGAGATGCAAAATGCTGAGATTATAAGGGGCATTTAACAAGTCCTTTCTAGACTATCGCTTTTATTTTATTTTATTTTATTTATTTATTTATTTATTTTAATCTTTTTGGCATATATGGAGACAAAAATAATATAGCAATAACGGTAACAGGATAAATCAAGTAAAATTTCCAGCGATATTTAAATCCGACATTTGCTCGTTTGAATTTTTCTTTTTTAAATGAAGCGCGTGATAAGAATTTTATACTAAATTGTTCATCCAAATGCAATTTCTGACGGAAAATTTCCTTGTGCAGTTCTCCTTTCATACAAAGCAATCTTTACACTGTCTAATAATTATTCTATCTTTAGACGTATATTCTGATATGTTAAACACTTGCTTACTTTAATATATAATGCTTAATCATGCAAATGTAATTTTAGTCACATGCTGCCTACATGATATAGCAATTTTAATGACGTGAATCTCAAAGAATATTGTTTTGCTTTGAATTTTTTTTCACAAGAACTGTTTATTTATTTTCATTCCTTAGTTAAGAATTCTATCTCAAGTGGACCAGGTCTTATTACCTACAGAAGCTGTAAGAATTCCACCTATCATCATGATTTACTCAGAGAATAATAAATTGAATAGGAACTTGCCTGAAACTTCTTCCGGTATTCTAGGAAGAGCCCTGGTGGTACTATATTTTTCGAGGGCAACAAATGCTAGCAGATATGTTTCTCACCATTTGCCAATCTGTACTTGATATCTCTCTCTCTCTTATGAGCAGGGGACAGGAAATTTTTAAGAGTTACACCAAGTTTCTAAATCTGCTCATGCTTCACTTGGGCATATTTTGAATTGTATAAATTTTAAATTAGATTAGGTATTTTACAGACCTATTGATTTTTTTTCCTGCAAACGTTTAGAGTTGGTTTAATTTTCTGATGCCAGTTGAAGATCAAAAACAGCAATATTTTTTTAATTGTGATGAATAGAAAAGTTTTTGAATAAATAAATAAATCTAGTTAACTCACTTTGAATCTATTTTATTTTGTGAAACATATTTATTTTATTTAACAAGATTGGCTTAAAGTTATAACAAAATTTGTTACTAACTGTGAAATCTTCTGTTTTTTTTTTTTTTTTTTTTTTTTTCCCTCTCCATAATCGAAAGCAAACTTCATTAAAATGTAACTAATTACTTAAAATAAAAAAATAGAATTCAATAATAAATACTATTAACACAAAGATTATGGTATTAAAATATTGTGTTTCTTCATTAAAAAAATCTCATAAAAATTATTGAAATATTATATAACTCTATCTTTATACTTGTAACGAGGTATCAAAAGAATCATTTTATTTATTTTCTTGTAAAATAAAATTTTTATAAATTAAGAAGACTTTGATCTATGTTACTTAACAAATATGATTTATGTTAAAATACCAAAAAATATTCACATCTAAATAAAATGAGAATATTTTTTAGTATTTTAACATAAATCATATTTATTAGCTAACACAGATCAAAAGTTTTTCTTTATCAAACAAGTTATTTCTCTAAAGTGTTGGAAGCCACTTTATGAGAATGTTTTCAACAGGAGATGTGAGTTTTCAAATGTGTCATTTTCAAAATTCTTGCATAATACAGAATAAAATTTTTATAAGCACCTTTTTCACAATTACAGAGAATTTAGAAAAATCGACGAGAAAATAAACTTTTGCATATCTTATGACATTAATGAATTACTTTACTTAACAAATTATTAAATTCTTTATCTAAAATATAGCACAAATTTTATTTATTAAATACTCATTTGTATTGAAGGTTAATATTGTTTTACATGTTTATAAATTATCATTGCACGATTTAAAAAAGAAAAAAAATATTTGATAAAATTTGATGCTTCAAATATTAATGTTAATAGCAATAAGTTATTATGAAAATAAATAGTTATTATATAATAAATTTCGTTCGAGTTAAACAATCAAGAGAAATATAAAATTTTGTTGTGAGTTATTTTACGTTACTGAATTTGAAATGAATTTCGATAGATGGCGCTACTACTTAGAATCGTCTAATTAGATTGAACAGTTGCTGTGTAGATATACATTTGCTTAACCTTCATATTGAAGATCTATATTTATATATCTATTGTAACATTACGAAAGAGAGAGAGAGAGTGACGTTTGATGATAAGTTATTTGATATTTACTTTCACAACCACTACTTTTATTGGAGATGCAAACATTCTATTAGATTTCTATACAGTAATATAATACTAATCTATAGTGCAAGAAGAATTATTTTACGGTACAAGAATATAATTATTTTACATGTTTCAAGAAAATTTAATTATGTGAACAGAATTGCATGTAAATTTAATTTTACATACAGATTTATTTCCTACAATTTGTGAAAAATTGAAATTGTATAATAGCAAATTTAATAAATGTGTAAATATAAAACTATTTTCAATTAAAAATTTCTTAATTGAAAAAAATATTTTTTACTTATTTAAGTAATTATTTATAGTAGTTAACTTTGTGTGATCACATTGAATCATTAAATTAAGATACCTCATTATTGAAACTTAAAATTCAGAAAATAATTTTATATATATTCTTTATTTTGCTATTTTCATTTAAAATTTACAAAAGATTTAACATGAATTTATCTATTTTGTATTGATATTTTTTATTTATGCTTTTAACAGTTAAATTATTTGTGATTTTGCTTAGCCGATAATAGTTTTCTTATTTATGTGATTAAAGTAAAGTTTTTTTAAACATTTACTCACCAGTTCATTGAAAAGTCAGAATTTTTTTTATTATTATACTAAAAGTTTTGGGTCTACTGAGAAATGAAAATGTGTAAAGCTGGCTTTGAAATACACTCTACATTTATAAATGGTATTTTTAGTATTACTTAAAAATTTTAATCTAAATTACTAATCTAATACTTTTTAAATGAAAATTTATTAATTTAAGCTAATTGAGTAAAATTCTTTTAATATTAGGATGACATTTAGGATGGTACAAAACATTGCCAAAAATACTTCTTTTCCAAATATTGAAAATTGATGTTAATAATCAGGCAACTATTTTACTTCTCTCTCTCTCTCTCTCTCTCTCTCTCTAAGTCAACTGTTTTTCACGTGCACTTTTAAAATGATTATGTTAATACTTATGTGATATATTTTCGAATGCTATTTGACGCTAAATTTACATTTGCCAATATTACTTCAATTATTTTTCATTTTCAAAATAATATACTTTACAAAAGCAAAATAATAAAAAAATTATACTGTTCATGTAAAGTGTATATTACTGATTATAATTCACTCATCTGCAGTCAATACAGGTATTACAACTGTACATTTTATTTTTTTTACATATCAGGATATGATGCAGCAAAAACAAATCATAAATGGAAAATTTTATACAGCTAAATGTAAATCCCAATTTGTACTTTGAACAGATATTTCTAAAAAATATTTCGATGTAATCTAAAATCATTAATATTGTTACAAGGACTTTAAATAAATTATTTGATTTTTTATTTATTTAAACAGTAGGAATTTGTTTTGGAGTAAAATTACGTGCTATTCTGATAAAATAGTTGAATAAAATTTTTTTAAGTTGTAAAAAATATTCTTTTGTAATTAATTTTGCATAATTATAATAATAAATTTAATAAGGAAATGAGTAAAAGAAATCCTAAAACAAAGTAAGCATAATTTATATTAGAAGTTTATAATTTTTAAAAGCATGAATATGTTTTCCTCTGTTTTGATAGTATTTTTGACTTCTTATACTTCATGTAAGTATTTTTATATTAATTTAGTATTTTATATAGAAGAAGGACAATTAATTAACTATTTCGAAACAAAATTTCTTCTTGTCATTTATTAATAAATAAAAATTATTATTTATCTAGTTAAAATCAGAATATTTACACGACTCAGTCTTTATAATGAGTATTTTTTATTCTTCTTTGTCATTACAAAATTACGAAAAATAAAACCCCGCTATTAAAAAACAAGTATACATCAGAAGACAAATCGCTTTGTTATTTTTGCATACAATTTTTATTAGAAATGAAATATTTTATTATTGAACTATTTTATGGCAATAATAAAATTTTCCAATGAAATAAGAAAAAGAAACCTTTACTCTAGCTGTGAGTAAAAAATTTAGAAACTTTCAAAGGTAATATTAATGGCATATACTTTATGGAAATTACATATAGAAAAACTATTATACATACCTAAAAATATATGCATAAATGAATAATATAAGATTTCATACAAATGGAATCAAATTCTAAAATTTTGAGCATAATACTGAGTAAATTTTAGAAAACTTTAATAAAAATCAAAAAGTTTTTATTTATTTTTTTTAGTTTAGTTATTTATTTTTAACGGAAATTGAATGACACCATGAACTTTTTGTATACTGATTTTTCTTATTTTTATAAATAAATACTTATTTATCAATTGTATGATTTATCTGTTTTCTTTTTAAAAAGGAGTTAAGAGATGGCGCTGCCTGCCAATGAGACATTAAAATTTAAGTGAAAAAAATATTCATTTATTTATTTATTTTATATATATTCATTTTTTTTAATATGCAGAAGAGAAATATATTTTACACACTTTTATTATCAAATGTAATACAGGTAATTTACATATTATCAAATGTAAATCAGGTGAAATTCTTATCACAATGAATGATTGTGCTAGGAATTTCACCTGATTTAAATCAATAAGTAGACTTAAATTTATCCGTTATATAAAGTTTACATCTCTGTTTACAAAGGTTATTAATCTAGCATATGTATATCAATTTTAATTTTTGTAAAAATTATATTTATAGAGAATATAGCCTTCTTCAGTTTTAAATAATTAAAAAAAATTTTTTTAATTATAATAAATCTTATATATATATATATATATATATATATATATATATATATATATATATATATATATATATATATATATATATATATATATATATATATATATATATATATATATATACATAATTTAATACAAGGGGGGAGAAAAGAAAACAAAACAATTTATATTTTTTTCTGAATTAATACATTGAAACATTTTTGAGTGATCTTACAAGAGGAAACTCTCCACATAAATTTACCTGAAAAAACTTAGATACTGGGCAATGCAATTCTATTCATTATCGAAAATGTAGATTTCAATACTATTTAAAATCTGCGACTATAATTTAGCATAGCTTCAATAAAAAGAATTTTGATAAATAAAAAATATATGGAGATTTATAAAAATTGTTTTTTAAAAATTTGTTTGCTTTTTTTTCAGGTGAGCTATATAAGAAAGCTATATAAAAAGAATTTAAAAGCCTTTATTTATAACATTATTTATTACAGTTGATACCTTGTTAGGGTTCTAATTCTGAATTATTTCTAAAATTGATAAATATATAATATATTTTAACTTTTTTTATAATTTCAATAAAAACTACATTTAACACAGCTTGAAGCTCGGTGTTTATAATCATTATGATGGATTTATGACATCCTTCACTTAGATTAGAATCTCTCGCCACATGGTAAAATCTTTCTCGTGTGTAAAAAATGATGTATAAAGAGAAAGGGGAAAATATGTTGCCTAAATTTCATAGATGAGGTTCATTAACCTTTGAGTAATTAGGCTATCTAGAAAATGCAGATTACTAATTTAGCATAGCTTCAATAAAAAGGATTTTGATAAATAAAAAATATATGGAGATTTATAAAAATTTATTGTATTAATATTATATGCGTCTATTTCCAAGTAAAACTGATGAATCGTTAAATAGTGAGAAATATTTGCATGTACGCATATTGAATTCGTAGCTAAAAACGTTCAGTAAAATATTTTATAAATTTACAGATATATGCCATGTTTCTTAAAACACAAATGTTAATATTTCACTACCAGGAAATTTTAAGTACATTTTTTTATTATTATAAAGTAAAATGTAACAAGAGAAGCATTTTTATGTTAACTACAATTCTCAATCACCATATTTTTAACAGTAAGAAATGACATTTGAATGTTGTAACATAATGTTACTTAAAAAAGTTAGGTATTTAAGCAAATCTACATTAAGAAATTGTTCTAATTTTTTCCATTAGATTCTATTTCTGGAATATTTGTGTCACAGTTAAAGATAACGAAATATATATATATATATATATATATATATATATATATATATATATATATATATATATATATATATATATATATACTTGCACAACAGGAGCCACGCGCTTGAAAAAGTTTCAAGGAACAAGTATTACGAAAAGCAGGTTACTCAATTATAGTTGTTTTTCATTAAGTAGATGGTTCTTAATAATATCCAAGGTTAAGGAAATTATATTCCTCGTTATATTTATTACAAAATGTTAAATTCATAGAAAATTTCTATTCAGTGATAAAACTTGAGCACAGGAAAAATATATTTTGGGTCTTTAACATGAAAAAAAAATTCAAATTTTTGTCCCAAAATATAATTAAGTATATAAAAAAAAAATACGCTATTTGAAACATTTTCAAAATTAGAAAAACACAAATTGATGTATAAAGTTTTTCCTGTAGGTTTAATTACTGTAAAATCTTTAAATTTATTCCGATATGAATATTTGACTAGATTGTGTCTGTAATGCATATGCGATACCTCCAGACTAATTTTTGGCTAGCGTTTTAAATCTATTCTTTTTACAAATGATTTAATTTTAATTCTTAATATTTCGATAAGATTTAATAATAAAAACTCTTGGTGGTTTGTACTTAAATTTAAAAGCATTGTCTAAAGTATATTTTAAATAGATAATATTTTATCACTAAATTATTATTCTTCATAATTATTCTTTCATTTTGTTAAAATCTAATATCAATTTTCATGAATGCTATATATTTATATGCTTCTTGTTTTGCAGACTTAATGATTCTTCAACCCTGTTTTTAAATGTAAAATTTAATAACTACTATCATTAAGTTGGCATTTATGCATGTAGTATGAGACTCGTGATAAGTTTAATCATCTAGTTCTGGTACACAAAAAAATGCTAAGATGAAGTATATACATCCCGAAATTTAATTTGAAGTTTTTGGAATGTGACTGATCATTTTATCATTGGTTTTATATAAAACATGACAATTAACTCATATTTTTAATTGATACATGTAGTGGAATTTCCCCATTTTTTTTATCGTTGAAAATATTATGATGACGTAAATAACACAAAAATATATATTAATATCGTATTTTCTTTCCAACACGTGTATTCACTAATAGTTACGCCAGTCCTTTCATCATCTTATTTTAAGGAAATTATCTTAATTTAAAGGAAAAGAAAAGTATACACAAGTAATTGCGTCATTATTTGCATTTGCTCTGTTTTTCCCGCTTCCTTCGATCATTTTTAACGAAAAGTCATTGTCTATTTAATTAAGAAGGTATTAGCAGATTTGATGCAAAAAACAAGAGACTTGTGAACAACAATTTACTAGGAATGGAATTCAGCAGACTTCTTAAATTTTTGAAATTGTAATACTCTAAAAGTAATGTTTTAATGAAACAGATTAAAGATTAAATTCCTAATTTTGAGGGTTTTTATTCGTAGTTACTTTAGCAAATCTCCATTTATTTCTTACTGATAAAATAATTCAAGCAGGAGTTTTAAATTTTTGTACCATTGCTATTTTATACTGAATTAATGAATTTGTTTCTCTATTCTTATTTTTTTACGAAAAAATAAGTTTGTGCGAATGAAATTTTTAAAAATATTAATAATCCAGAAATAAAGCTGTTTATTATAAATGCCTTTTTGTGACAGGTGCAGAAAAAAATTCTGGCAAATAATGAAAAAGGATTAATTTTTCTATAGAAGATGAAAAAAAGTATTAAGATAAATTCACAAAATCAATATTGAATGCCAATGAATTACCGCAAATGTCAAAGATCTATTTTTCCTAAAATAAAATTGCTTTTCACAGATAAGAAATAAAATGATATTTTCAAGAATGTCGTAATGAATTATATTACGACAGAACTAGTTTATAAAGAATAAAAGGTTAATAACTTATTTCGTTACTACATTATATACTTAGAAATGCTCTAAATAGTAGAATAAAGTATCTTTAACAATAAGTAATAGAATAAGATAGGAAAATAAGATTAGTAACAGAATAAAGTTTCTTTTTACAGATAAGAAATAAAACGCTATTTTCGAGAATGTTCTGATGAGTTATATTTTACGACAGAATTATTTTATGAGGAATAGAAGGTTAAGAAATTACAACATTCCTAAGTATTACTATATACTTCGATATGCTACAATCGTATGTACTTTAATCACTTCAAATCGTTAAAATCTTACTTGGAATACTTATAGCAAAAACTAGAAATTTCTTGCATAACTCAGACAATTTTCAATACAGGAATTTTAATTGTTGTTATCATATTTTTTTTAAATATATTCAATCAGTGGTGTGCAGTTTACCATACTGACTGAATGGTACTTTCTGAATGATAGGCATCTTTGATTATATTGGGTAAAATAATTAAGCTCCAAAGAGTATTTTAATAAAAAAATACTGTGAATAAAAAACTTCACTATTTATACACTTTTCTCAATTTGAGCTGATGATTTAAAATTAAATTTTAATTCCTTAAATAAGCAGTATAAATAAATAATAAAATAATTATCTTTATATTATAAAAAAAGTAAGTATTATAAATGTATTTGCTTTTTAAGACACAATATTATTCATGTAAAATTTCAAAGCTTAAGCTCTTACTGCAATGAAATTTCTAAACATAAATTTTCATTCCGTTTGTGATTCTTAAATGTATCTATAAAATAGAAGCTTCCAATATTTGACACTCATACATATACCAAGCTGGTTAGTACTAATCTAGATAGAATTTATATTTTCCGTACATCATTAATAAAATAACAAAAAACTTTTTTAACATAATTCGTAAAGTTAGAATGCATTTTTTCTTCAATATATGTAATTCAGTGCTTTAAAATTAATATTGAACTATCCTGAAAACATAGATAGCATGTTCTTTCACATTTCATTTGGTAAAAAGCGTATAAAACATTCAATAAAGTAGACATTTTCTTCCAATTTTTGAAAACATTATTGTTACAATCTGAATTTTGTAAAGTGTTTCCTTTATATTTAAATAACTTAAACATTTGTATTTTTCTTGTAGTCAGAATAAATTTTTCTGTACATATAGTGAATCCTTAACTAGTTTAGCAGATATATCTAATTTATTCATGTAAAAACACAACATAAATTTTGAAACTTGATACGTTATGGCTTTAGAGATATTTGTTTCATTGTTTTAAACTAAACTATTTCGAAAACTGTGTAATTATAATATTTCGTGAATTATTGTTGGAAATTTAATTTAGAGAATGTAATTTTTATTTTATTATAATGTTTAATGCAAATAAAATACTAAAGTTTTATTAAAAATAATTAAAAACATTATCGACATAAAATATTATATAATATTTTATGTCGATAATGTTTTAAATATTATTTTATTGATAAAATCTAAAAAAAAGTGTTTTTAGATAATATTTTAATAACATTTTAATTGAAAACTTTAGTTACAATTTTTTTAATATTTTTTAAATGATTCAACTTTATCATATATGAAAAAATGATAAGTCATCATTTTATTATATGATAGTAAAAAATTAATTCCAAAAAAAAAAATGCATGAAGATTATCATTTCTACAAATTTATCCCAAACCACCTACAAATAAATTCTCATACATTTAATAAATAAAAGAACAAACATTACATTATTTTAAAAAGAAAATTGTTCTTTATTTAACATGAGTAGTAAATCTATAGATCTTTTAAGCTTTCTCTCTCTCTCTCTCTCTCTCTCTCTCTCATTGTATTCTATATCTAGAAAATAATTCTTATAACTTAGTTAAAATTTAAAAGACATATTTAGCTTAAAGAGAGCTTATATATAAGAATATGTTTACAAAGAAAAATATTTATTTAACTAAAATTAAATACTGGGATGGATTAATTTCTTTGATGAAATAAAAACTGTGAAAGTTTAAACGGTGAATTTTGGTTTTAACCCATTTTAATGCACGAATTGTGCAGCATGTCTTCACCACTTTTGTTCCTGAAAATACCTCTAATTAAACCTATTGAAATCGAAGCGATCCTGTTGGCATCGGTTCCTATTTCTAAAATACTACTCGGGTGAAAATGCCTCTAAATGGCCCTATTGAAATCAGAGTGACACTATTGGCACCGGTTCCTATTTCTAACATGCTAGAGTGAAGTAGCCTCTAAACTGGACCATTGAAATCAAAGCGATACTGTTGGCATCGATTCCTATTTTTAATACACTAGGGCATCTTCACACAAAATTTGGGACAAACGATAAGAGTTCATTTTTTGGAATTTTATTTTATAAATTTATTAGTTAATAAAATTTTTTATATCCTTAGAGACTTGGGCGTGTTTACTCTGCCATCTTTTCACCAAACATTTAATTTTTAATAGATATCAGTAGTTTTAAATAGTAGATAAACTTTTTTTCTAAGTTTTTATTATGAAAATTTGAACAGCTGCATTCATCTGAAAGGTTCGAGGTAAAAATTATGACATGTTAATCAGGTTTTTTTGTTATTCACTTGCATATTCTTCCCAAAAATTTTGTGATTTAATTGGAAATTATTCCTATTTCAAAAATTTGACTAATGAAGATTTGTGGTCTCATTATAATATACATGGAGATTTTTACACATTGCAAATAATTTACTTAAATTCAAATTATGAATAGTAATATATAAATACATGTTTTCTTTTCTTATAAAATATTTTTGAATAAACTTGACACCATAAAATGATTTTTTAAACAATTATTTTTATAGAATACTAATAAGAAAGAAATAAGCAAGTTGAATTTAATTATATATTCACGCAAGTTTTTCTTAAGAGATTTTCCAAGGAATTTTAAATGTGTAATCTCGTAGTGTAAATTTAGTAAATATAGAAGAAAAAATTGCTTTTAGAGCAGTTTGGAAAAATACACGTCAAAAGAGTGGAATTTCACATCATTAACCTACAGAAAGAATTGTTAAAAATATTTCACCTTGAAATATTTTACAATGATTTTAGAATTAAAGTCATTTGAGGTATTCCAATAAAATTACGTTTCAACAGTTATTTTAAAAAATGGGATAAAACATTCATTATCAAATTTTTGCTTGTTTTAAGGTGACTAATTTATAAGTTTTTTAATCTTTTTGAAAATTATAAGGAACATCTTTTTTAAATTATACCTTATAAAAGAAAGCTAGAGCAGTTGTGAAAGAAATACGATTTCGAAAATTGTTAATTTATCCACTCTGTTTCTTACATTATTAAATTTTTAAGTTGTCAGAATAAATGGTTTCAAATAATTTAATATGTTGATTAAATCTATTAACAAACTAATATTTTTAAAATTGGAGATAAAAATAAAATAAAATAAAATTTTAAATCACTTGATTTTCTTTCAGAAAATAAGAATAATAAAACAAAAACATTTTTCTATCTGGTAATATTTCAATTGAATATAATTTTAATCAAATTATTTTAAGCTTTCTCTTAAATAATATTAAAAGATGACTACTTTATATTTGACCTAAATCAATACTAGTTATCATCGGTATTCATACTTTATTGAAAAGTTGGAAAAATTGGAAAATATCAGCAGAAGATCAAGAATTAAAGAATTGTGTGTATCGAAGAATTGTGTATATCGATAAGCAAGAAAACGTTATCTACATTTTTGACACTATTTTTATGTTTTTATTGAATTGCGAAACGTAAACCAGTGAATTTTATCTCCTTTGCTTTTTAAAATTCCACCGTTAAAAATAAAATTATGTTAGTAAAACTACAAATATGAAAAATAGTCATTAATTGTGTGCGTTTTTATTCGATGATGGATTTTAAGAAATTTTAAAATTCTTACTGGATTTTTTTTACGAAATATTATTTAAATAATCGAAATTAATGTTTCCAATATATAAATAATATTTTATACTATGCATTAGAATTGTTGTAATACAAAGATATTTATTACTCTAAAACTTCTAATTGTAGGGAATGGCTTTTTATGTCATATTTTATAAATAATATCAGGCATCTGCTAAAATAATTTTTACTAGTTTACATTCACTTTTTTAAT
Source organism: Latrodectus elegans (assembly GCA_030067965.1). Classification (NCBI taxonomy): domain Eukaryota; kingdom Metazoa; phylum Arthropoda; class Arachnida; order Araneae; family Theridiidae; genus Latrodectus; species Latrodectus elegans. The sequence goes on from CM057819.1 coordinate 71,620,136, forward strand.
GCTAAAAGTATCAGTATTGTGTTATAATCATGCCTAACAATTTATTAACTCTTTTGGTTGACATCTACAAATTTAGGATTGTTAAATACCAAAGAAAAGAAAATGTTGACAAATAAAGAAAATGATATTAATCAATTTGCAGCATTTCAATTTAATTGTCAAAAAAAAAAAAAAAAAAAAAAAAAAGAAAAATGAGTGAAATTGTTTGCTTATGAATTTTACTATTCTTTGTATCTCCAATAGTTATTTTAAACTAGAATAAAGAATTAATGATTATACATTAGCTGCGATTATAATAATACGTTATTATCGACATTAGCATAATAGATTGAAAAATTCAATTTTGTTATGACCAACATTAATAAGTAAGTATATTTTTATCAATGACCTAATCATATTAACTGTTTTATCTCTCTCTCTGTGAAATATTAATTAATTATAATAACGCTTAAAGAAATAAGGGTGAATTAAACATGCTGCCTGCGTTTGCGTCGCGTCCCAATAAAAAAAAAATTAATGTAAGATCTCCTAACGATTTAAAATACAAAATAAGCTGTAAACATACAATGTATCATAACATATCTTCTCGGATCATTGGGTGTGCTTCTGTAAACAGGTCAAAAACTTAATCTTCCTTTTACAGATGAAGAAAAGTAGAGGTACAGCTGAACTTTTGGATACGCGCTTTGTAAAGAAGTAGAACATTTCTTGACGTCAGTGCTAAGCAACACGAACTTGAAAGGAGATTCCCCCGGGGCTAATCTTTGTTTCAACTGTCACCTGGACAGAATCTCGCACAATAATGTAAACTTCCTGAAGGCATCCGAATAATGAGGATGTTACACATTCTGAAACTTCGAGAAAAGAATTAATAATAAAATTATTGGCAACAGTGGGCTTTTTCGTTGTAGTTGTGGTTTTTCTTATTTTGAAACATATTATTTATATAATCGTCAATAGAACAGAATTTGGAGTTTTGGAAGATTTTTGTAAGGAATGTGTTGGTGTTTAAGTATTATCATTAAAATTATTGACTATCATCAAAATTATGGATTACCATCATAATTATCAACTATTATAAAAATTATTGATTATCTCATTAAAATTATCAACTTTTATTAAAATTTCTGATTATCACTAAAATTATCAACTATTGTTAAAATTGTTGATTGTCATTAAAATTATCGACTGTCATTGAAACTATAACATTATCAATCCAATGATAACATGTGAAAGTAAAAGTTACTTAATGCAAGTAAGGGCAACAAATATTTTGTTAAAATTTTATCAAACCAAGGATTTTTCATTTATTAAAATGAGTCAAAACTGGATTCTTAAGTATCAACAGATCGAATGTCAGTATTGATAAATAAAAAAAACCAAAGAAAATTAATTTTTAAATGAATGATTAAATATTTATAGCCGTTAGAAAATTCGAAAGACTTAACGAATTCATGCTTTTTTTTTTTCCGATTATTGCTTGAAACTACTTGAGTAAGTGATAAAAGGCATTTCATTGTGAATTCTCAACCGTAAATTTGAACTTCGTTGTATGATAGCAATACGACGGTCTTCAGGTTAGAAAAAACCGGCTTTGCACCCAGCCATTGTTGAACAACGGATGATGGATGTAAGATTCTGGTTTATCACATCTATAAGGGTAGATGCTTGAGACTCTTCCATGTTTTTTCCTTGTAAATAGGTCCTATTCTCTGAGAAATGTCCTGCTCGAAAGCTATAGTATGAAATGAATATTAAAAGAACCTTTGGAATTTAGGGCTGTCTAGTACATGGTCACAAAGTAATTTTAAATTAATTAAAGACTAGAATCAAACAACTCAAAATTCTACTTACACTGATTTTAATATCAGATTCTTCCTACTTAAGTATAAGATTAAGTGATTAAATAACAAATATAAGTAAGAAAAAAATTCATAAATGAATCAAAAATGAATTTTTTATTTATTTCGAATACGCATGATAAACAAGTTATAATTTAATTAATAAATTCATTTTATATATAAAAAAAAAATTGTTCATTTAAAAAATTTTGAAATCATTAGATTTTATGAAAAATTTTAGATGTTAACAAATTAACTGTCTTTATTTGCTTAATGCGAACGTCATTAAATATGAAACCTTATAAATTCAATATAAGCTGAAAAATGTTTTTTTTTTTTCCATTTTTTGATAACTCAAGAACGGTCAGATGTATAAATAATGTACATTAATCATTAAATAATGCTATCCTCACGATTTAGTTTCATGTTTATCTGAATATTTGATATATTTTCAGTAGATCCATTAAGCACGTAAATCTTGTTGAAACAATTGCTCCAGGGTGACTGTTTTTTTTATCACGATAGATACCATGTAATGTTGATTTTAGATTTTATCAGTACCTTAAAGAAATTTTTATAAAATTTCTTTTTTAAATTCAAAATTAAATAATTAAATCAAAATCAACCAATAAATTAAGTAATTTTTTAAACATTTGATCAATTGATTGTTTAATCAAAACGTACCAAAATTATATATATATATATATATATATATATATAAATTAATAATAAAAATCAATCATCGCTTATATATATATATATATATATATATATATATATATATATATATATATATATATATATATATATATATATAAGCGATGATTGATTTTTATTATTAATTAATCGGAAAGGAATCATTGTTATGCTCTAACAGAATTTAAATGTAAAAAAAATTTAAATGGAGGATATACATAACTGATTTATTATTGTGTGTAAGACTTTTTTTATCGCCGTATTTATTATTTTTTCATGGCTGTCAAAATTATTAAATATTAATATAAATATTAAATTTACTGTAATTTTGGGACTAATGTAATTTACAGTAATTTTAAGTTAAGGTTTCAGGTAGTCTTCATCAGGATTCTGATTAAATGATACTAATTTTTAATCAAAATGTATATAGAATTCCAAAGTTCTTTTACAAATTTGCTTATATATAATGCACAAATTTTCTTCTCTAGCGTGTAAGAGCTAGCAAAAAAATTCATCACTTGAATGAAAATGAAAAATTTTAATGGTAGTATTAAAATTTACTGGTAATGATAAATAAAATTTAATTTGGTAGTATTTTAGTTACAAGCCAAATTTTGTAAGTAATGTTTTAAATATTATTATGAGGAAGTTTCTTCTCGCTTGAGAGATATATAATTGGTGATTACCTATCACATCAAAAAGAAATTACCAATGATTACCAATGAGGAAGAGTTTTGGCTAATACAAAATTATATTTTTAAGAGTAGGAAATCTGGAAGACATGCATTTGTAATTGTAATGTATAGAACTGTTGTGTCATAAGTCAGAGTTAACAATATTTAATTTCTTTTGAAACTTTTGATTATTGCTTATATTTATGAAAAACCAATTGCATGAAAATTTTAATCGGAAATATCATACATTCATTGGAAAAAGAATAATATTTTAAATGAAATTTAATGATACTTATGAGTTTTTTTTTTTTTTTTTTTTTGTAATTAGTTTTATATTCTATTATTATAATTTTCTTTTATCCCAAAAAATTTTGGCATCAATTATAAAAATTAACTTGTAACGTATCTGGGACAATAAATAGCCCTTTTTGTCTTACTTTGATTTAAATTGCTTTTTTTGTACTGCTTTCCTTCGTTACACCGACATTCGTTTTAATACACCAAGCGAATTTCTTAGTCTATGCTATTATAAACTATGAAAGAAAGTTATTAAATGTTACCTATACCAACTAAAAAGAATGTATAATTCTTCCATTAACGTATCAGACTTCATTTGTCATTTCTCTCCATTTTCAAACTCTTTGATTATGTCCTTGATTTCTGTCATAACAAGAAATCGAGGACATATTCTTTGATTTATTCTTTTGACAAGCAATAATTTAAAAATAATCAATGTTAGATGGAAACTAGCACTAGAAAGGATAAAGAGATGAAATTACCATTAAAATTGGATTTAAGATGCTCAGTATTTGGAAGGTAATTCAAAAATTTATTGAAAATCAAAGAAGATTCCCTATTGACACTTGAATAATAATCCTTATGCAGCACATCAAGCCTTTCGCAGAATTTTTTTTCTGTCAATCACTCAAATCTTTCATAAATCTCAAGAGTACTTTCATTTACTCCATATTATCAGTATCGATTATCATGGTGATAAATGCCAATAAATATATTTCTGTTAAATGAGTAATGCAATATTGAGAGGTTGAAGAAAATAGTGATTAATCTATGTAGTTAAAAAATATTCCAAACCGAATTCTCAGTTACAAAAGAAGTACACCTTCAGCATGTTCTTTCTAAAGACAAAATTTGTAATGAAATAAGTTATAGATGAATATTGTCACAAATAAAAGCGTTAATTATTTATTAGATGAATGAATTTTGAAATGGCATTAATTTTATTCTCAACTATTGGATAAGTATTTCCATAAATATTTAATTGGGATCTCGTTATTCATTCTTTTTCTCTCAATGATTATATTATAAATTTATGAATTTAAATATTAGTTTTGGTTCTTTTCGCAAATAAATAAATGAATAAAAGTAACATTTTAAAATTTAGAAATGTCCAGCAGAATAAACGTTTTCGCCAAATTCAATTATTGAAGATAAAATACCTTTAGGTGGCAAGTTTTGCTTGCTTGTCGATCAACTATTGTTTTTTACACACTGCGGTTATTTTGACTCGGACTTACAGTTTAAAGTGGATTTCAAGTCTTTATGGACATCCATACTAACATAAATATGAATTATTGAACACACAGAATGTTATTACTTACATACATATGTGTGCTATTTTAAATAACATTCATATTAATGTATGAGATTTAACTCCCCAAAAGTATTTTTCATTTTCTTTCCAAAGAGAGTAATAACTAATGACATTATGATGATGAATTTAAATTATGTGGAAGAAAATAGTGAGTTTTTAATCAATGTGATAAAAATATTAGTTGGTGTAACTTTAACTCGTTTATATCGATATTCCATTGTAATATTTATCCATAAGCCATTATCATAGAACTGAAATAAAATAAAGCTGTTAAACTTTAAAAGGAGGACTTACGCAGACTCTCAAGTGTAAAATTCATGCATATGTTCTTTTTTTTTTTTTTTTTTTTTTTTTTTTTTGTTATTTTAAAGGAAAACTTGAAGTTTATTATCTTTTAAATGCCACAAGTAAGAAAACATGCGAATTGAAAATGTGTGTGTGAAAATATCTTTGCTTGTCAATCATTATTTTTTAAGCTGCATCCGGCCTTGAGCAATCGACTTAAGCGATGCACACATACCTGGTTTACACAGAAATTTTATGTTTGTTTTCCTCATTTGTACAAAGGTAGAGGTTGACATAAAATTACATTAGAATACATTCATATGACCTTGATCCTAATGCATTCAAAGTACTTTTGCGCATTTACAAATAAATAAAAAAAATAATAAATAAATAAAAATAAAAGCACTTGTAGCTTAAAATCAAGAATTTGAAGTTATATTTTATGAAAATGTAACTGATTGAAAGAAAGTAAGATAATTAATGAAAGAAAGTAAGATAATTAATGTAATGTATTTACATTTCTTCAGGTATCATTAGATTTCTTTTTAACTTAATTTGAGAAACATATGGTGCATTTTAAAATATGTTTTTATAGTTTTTCTAAAAATAACACACACAAAATATAATTAAACATTTTGAGAAGAATTAAACTATATGAAACATTGCTTCCAATATATCATAATAATATAAATATGCTAAGGCAAAGTGAATTCACGGTTAATTCTCTATAGTTATATTTTTTGATATAGGAAAACTTAGTTCAATTCTAGCTATGATTATTTTTAGAAAAATTAAGTTTTCAAATTGTTTCGTCTTAGAAATACACTTGTAATAAAAAAAAAACTGCACAGCATTGAATAGAATTTATGAATGAGTTTGTGTTTTTGCGTGCAAAGACTTAAAATTCAAATTAAGGTATAATCTAGTCAACAAGAAGCGTATTTGTATTAAGAACTATTCGCGTTAAAAATAGAGCAATAAATAAAACTGAATATCATCATATCATTAATTATTAAAAATTATATTCCATTAAAGCTTCAGAATATTTGCAATACTTTTCCCGAAAAAGCAGCCGCGTTTTATTCATGAAGCTATAAAAGAACACGAATGGAAATTATCGCCTGGAAACATTAGAAATATTACATTCCAAATACTTGTGAAGTCAATAATCTAACGTAACAGAAATTATGTTTAAAACTATGTTATCAGGCTTTAAATAATAGAAAATTATTATGATTAACTGAATTAATGTATGTATTTATGAACAAGAGAATTATATCTTCAGTTTGATTCACCTGCATTTTTTTTATATTGTTTGTACTTCTATAAGAACATGAGACTGAAAGTTTCTAAATGATTGAGGAATAAGTTTTCTTGTATTTTTTAAAAGGAATTTTATAAAAAAAATTTATTAAACAATCTTTGTATCATGTGGTAAATGTCTGAATTTCACCAAGTTGAGACAGATATATATATATATATATATATATATATATATATATATATATATATATATATATATATATATATATATATATATATATATATATATATATATATATATATATATATATATATATATATATATATATATATATATATATATATATAATGCCTTGATTGATAAAGGCATCGCATTCATGATCGAAAAATGCACTTATTACTCTTTAATTCAGCCATAGATTGTTACTAATATGACCTATGAGCGTTAAACTCGTAGACCCACTGAGATTATTGTAGAATCAGTTGTAAAAAGACGTTTAGATATAGAACTCATATTTTAGTCTTGGTCTACAATTGAAAACCAGAGTACACAAATCTATTTGAGCATCATAAATGTGGTATCTGAAATAAAAATTAAATTTTCAGGTTATAAGAATAACGTATTATTCGCCTATTCAAAAATAAATAATTCAACTTGCCGTTGTTAGTTTTATTTTGCTACTACAAATATAAGTTAATTGGTATTATTATATAATATAAATAAAGAATTAGTACAGAATATCGTTGTAGAATATAATAATATTACTGGAAATTAATGTAAATAAGGAATATGATCTATTATCAATCACTAATTAATATTCTGAAACACAGAATAAGTTTAGTTAAATTATTTTTAAATGCAATGGCTACTTTTATAATTTTGATTTATTTACACTTCTCATTATCACAAAAAGTTTAATTTTTCTATTCAATTATAAATCTATCTTAAAATCATTTAATTAAATTTTATCAAACATTTCTATATTTTTATTTTACTTCTATTTAAAATTTTACATAAATAACGTTTGGAAAATTTACATCGTTTACACAACTCGGATTATAATTAGATGGTGTTAATTTATCATTACACTGTGCGTAAATAAACATCATTTTAAATAAAACGTTTCAGTCAAAACTTTAATGAGCAAATTCGATAATAAATTCATGAATTCCATAATGAACAAAAAAAATTGATAATGAACTTAATAATTATTAAAGAACTTAAAAATTGGTACGTGATCAAATGATAGGTTCTTGTGTTAGAAATCATTAATTTTTGCAACTATTTTCAAAAATTTCTAGCCTTGAAAATTAGCATGCAATTAATTTTTATAATGATTTATAATACCACATCTAATTATAGTAATAAATGAATTTTAAAAAAATAAAATGTTAAGAAGATAAGTTCAATGTTGTTGAAATTTTCTCCAAACCAAAAACATTTTGCTCTAGTGCTTTTTTTTTATTTTTTATTTTTTTTATGAATTTCAAATAAGAGGTATGGACATTGATTAGTAATTCACTCGTTGGATAGTGCATAAAAGTAGTCTCTGGTCGTATTCCTTGAGCTCATATCAATAGCACGATATTATCCTACGTATTTTTAGTATATATATATATATATATATATATATATATATATATATATATATATATATATATATATATATATATATATATATATATATATATATATATATATATATATATATATATATAAACATATATATATAAACATATACACTTGAATACAAAGTAAGATCTTTTATTTAAAGTTTTATACAAATAGAGTTTTTAATTTATTCTCATTAACTTTAGTTTTATTTTATTTATTCTTGTATTTATAACAGTATATCCAAACTCGCAATATTTGATTCATTTAGAAATTGCATCATATATTGAAACGTTCTTACACTATCTTGAAAACTAATGAGAAACGGAGATTTTTTCATTTTAATTTCAATTTATTTTGAAAATTAATGACAATAATTAGTTTAAATCAGTAAATTTAATTTAAATCAGTTATAATAATATTACGTATCTGTAACAATGTTATCATTACAACTATAATTTTCTTTTTTATATAAATTATTAAATTAAATTATTAAAATAAAATTAAAATTATTAATTAAAATGTTATAAAAATAAAAATATAAATGAAGCATTTGAGTTTAGAATTTTTTAATCCATTAAGTTTTTGCCTCAAAAATTATCTTATATTATCTTATGTAGTATTCAAAAATAATTTAAAAAAAAAGATAATCCAGTTGTTATTAAATATGAGTTTACACAATAACCATTCCAATTTTTTATTCCTAATCTGGATCAAAATATGCATGAAACTTTCACAAATATATTGTTTATTAAAATCTTTTAATTGCATTCATGTCCATAAATTAAGGATGATTCAGAATCACAGAGAAATTGAACTCTAAAATAAAAATTTCACATGTAGAATTATCACGCAGATCTTGAAGAATAATATGCAAATTACAAGAAACCATCAGATGGCATATATTGTACGGCACAATGACTCCAGTGTAAGAGAGGGGTATAAAAGGAATGGCTGCAAAGAAGTAAAGTTGTCCACAAGCGCTTTAAAAACCTTTCAATGCAATAACCGCATAGTTATGGCACAAAGTAAGTATTTGGATGATGTTTTACGCGGTAAAACTATCTGCCGTCTGGAATGTGGACGCACCCAGATGGAAGTATCTGAGGAACTTGGAGTCACTCAGAGTGTCATCTCTAGGCTTTGGCAACGGTTCCAAGATGATGGTTTTGTAAAAAGACGTTTCAGCACAGGTCGCGAGTTACAACGCCGAATGAAGACCGGTATTTAGCAATAACTGCACAAAAAAGAAACAGCATCAGAATTGTCTTGTTACCCCTTTTCAGCTACTGGTACGACATTTTTTTGACGATCGTGTACAGACACTTTGATCTAAGTGCTCTAGGCCTGTCAGATGTGTTCCACTCACCGCAACTCACTGTCGCTTGCGGTTAGCTTGGAGTAGAGAGCATGCATTGTGGAGAGCATGCATTGAATCAGATAAGACCAGTAGTGGTCTTATCTGATATTTTCCGACAGGTCAAAGTTTAGCTCAGTATGATTCTCTGACTTTCATATGGAGAGGGCCAGGAGAACACTATAAACGACACCGTTACGATGATGCCAGATTGCTCGTTTGGGGAGGAATTATTCTAAGTTCCAGAATTAACTTTCATGTTCAGAATGTAACAATGACAGGCCACATCTATCCGGATGTCATTTTGGAACAACATGTACGTCCCGAAACAACGGACGTACATGGACCATGGAAACGGAATTTCTATTTATGGATGACAACGCCCGTCCTCACCATGTAACCTTGTAAACGAATGTTTTCAATTGGAGGATATCACCCGTATGGACTGGCCAGCATACTCACCATACTTGAATCCAATAGAGCATGTGTGGGACACGCTTGGCCAACGAATTGGAGCCCATCAATCCTCTCCCACGTGTCTACTGGAACTTCAGAGAGCATTGCTTGATGAGTGGTGTGATATTCTCCAAGATCAGATCGATATTTTTGATACTCAGCATGCCTAGGCGTTGTACGGCCAGTATTGCATCGTCTGGGGGACATACTATGTATTAACCATCATATCAACCATGTTATATTGGTTTTTGTAGACAGGTTTTTTTTTGTCACATTTGTTTTGCTTCTGTCTCTTTCTTTGCCTGAACTTGATTATCCTTAACTTATGGACACAAGAGTAAATAAAACTAAGAATAATTGAAGAGCATTCAAATTTTATTCATTTAGTGAGCTTGTGAAGATAATATTTAGGAGAGGAAAATGGAGGACAATGCTTTGACTTACTTTCGATGTCTATTTTATAAATTTGCATGATTTAAAAATTAATAAAATGAGTAATATATTTGAAATAATATCCTTTCCTTGAGTAAATTTTATTCTGAAGAATGACGATTGCAAATTTATTAATTTTATTTATTATAACAGTAATAAATTCACAAAAAAGAAAAATATTAAAATAACTGTGCCAAGCAGATACATGTTTTATAAGGAAATGCTTTGTACGTATTCCTATTTTAAAAAATACAATAATTTTTGAATTATTTACGAATTGTTTGAAGTCATATGATCTCTGCATGATCATTTTATTTAATGACATTAACTGAGACGTTCTTCTAACTTGTTTACTGTTTTTGACTTTTCTTCTTCCTGGTGTCAATGCCCGTAGGCGAATGGCCTCAAAAAGTAACTTGTTGAACAATAACAAAATTGTTATTTTTATATTTTTACAGGGTAAAATTTATTTTTAGCAATAATTATTTTATGAAATATGCGTTATCCTAGTATTTCCTAAATGTTTAATTTCAATATTTTCGAATAAAATCTCTGAAACACTAAATTTTGTTAATCTTTTTTTAAACAAGTATTTTCTTCGAATGGCAATAACATGTAACTATGTTATAAGCAAATTTTAAATATCTTGTACTTGATTTCATTGAATATTAGGTAGTAAAATTATTTAATAAAATGTATTAAACATTGTCATTGAAGACTTCATAAATATATGAGAAACAAATTAATAAGAATAAAAAAAGAGAGAAATTATAGCTTTCCAGAATTCGAAGTGAAAACAGTTTGTTCCCCTTCTTTTAAAAAAAATAGATTTTTAAATATTAGTGATAACTAACATAAAAATTAATTTCGCACAAAGTTAGCATTCTATAGGACTTAGAAGCATGAATTTTGCACTCAAAACCGATAACATGCTTTCATTGCATTGACCATCATTAGAATAGTTTTTCTTGATGAAATCACAATAATTCAAATTTAAATTTTAATAAGTTTGAGTATTATTAAGATTTTAAAACGTTCTAAATGCAAATCAATGCCTTTTCACAATGTACTGAAATAATTAGAACTCTAGGAAATTTTAACACATTTAAGTTGTATTCTGAGTCACCATCATCAGGAGAAATTTCAATAACACCAGGAAAAACAGTTAATAATATGATAATGTGCTATTATGAAAAATACTTAATGAAATGGTAACAATAATCAACTCGCATGGATTATATTTGTTTACTTTAAATTTCATCATGTGTGAGTATTGGGTTAAATTTTTTGTTGAAATAATTTTATGAAGAAATGAGTTTAAAAATTAAGCTCCAAATTTAGGTGCAATAAAATTTTTATATGTATAAAATATATCATGCAGTTTTTTCAACATCAATAATAATGCTGATGATGTTTTTGACGATTTTTTCTTTCTTTTCAGGTTTAGGAGATGGTTGGGGTGCAGCACCTCCTCCCCCCAATACGTTAGAAAGTGCAATAAAAGAATTGGGATCTCATCTCCTTCAAGTAAGTTTTCAACGCATACACATACGCACAAGATAAAATTCAACACAAGAAGGTCACGATGTTGTCCTATCCCAATTCCGACTTTGCCTTGTTTCCATGGCCATCTAGTAAAAGGTCTTACTATTTGGCCGTGCTCGGTCTCAAGTCTGTTTGTAATGTATAAGTGTTTTAACATATACTTTTCTACTTATGTATCATATTCCAATACTTAAAGAAATATATCTTTTTGTATCATAAAGTGTAGATTTTCAACAATTTTACTTTCTTATAGTACATTTATACAAAAAATTAAGTTTGGTAAGTTAAAATCGTTCACGCACCATTCGTTAGAGCATCTAAAAATGGGAATTTTTGTAATCGAAGTTATTCAATGTTTTATCTTTTATGCAAAAAGAAATAATTATGGCTTTCATCGAGTATAGAAAATAAATGTTTTATCTACAAAACTTATAACTAGTTATCTCCCCAATATTTTTCCACATGGAAATTTGAGAAAAGTAAACTTTTTGATTATCGATCTTCTCAAATGACCATAGCAAAATTACTGGCTATTGTTTTATACATTGCACTTTAAAATACACGCCAGATCATCGGTAATATCCTATTGAGTAACACTAACATGCATAAATAAATGCATGTAAATAAATCTGGGTAAATATTTTAGATGATAATGAAATTTCATATTCACGATTTCATAATTTAAATTAATCTGTTTGGAATAGAAAAAAGTATAACCTTATACTTTCTATCAGGAAAGCCATAAAATGTTTTTTATTAAGTTATGGATTTTTATTTTGTGGGAAATATTTATTTTTTTAAAATTAACTACAAAAATAATCAACGATGTCGATCTGAATAAGTTAGTTTAAGTGAGAATTGTTAAAATTCGTTTCATTGCCTTTGAATATATTTAGTTTTTAAATTATGAATTTATTTCTCACGGAGAGAATATAATTTTTAATAATACGCTTATAAAATATAATACGCTAATAAATTATGCTTATAAAAATAGTATCTATTAATTGTCATTATTAATTTATATAATTAACCGATCGTTAGGTAGACTAAGAGTATTAACCGATGCAAATCAATGTTAGGATATTCTTGATATTGCTTTGTATCGGTTAAAACTCGTAATGTAATTATTAAAAAAAAACTTATTAAGCACTTGAAAAAAATTAGTGAGGTTAATATCTTTTAAATAATAAAAACGTAAGCAAATATCATAAAAACCATGTATATTGTGAAATATCTATGTGATTGAAAGAGTAGTTTTACCATCAAATATAATTTATCACTTTCTCCTGTAAAAGTGTCGATAAATTAAGTGTGAAAATAATGAGTGACATTGATGTGTGTTTAATATAGGATTTAAGACCCACATTTAGTGGGTCAATCAAATTTAAATCTTTTCCAACTTATTCAATCACTGTGAAAACTTTTTATTAATAATTCCATATTTACTAAGGTAGATTAGAAATAAAATTATAAATAGAGCCTAAAATATCAAGATAAGTTTGCAAGACATAAAAACAATCCTTATTAATTAGATCATTTCAAAGAAATAAAAAGTTAAAAGTATGGAACTTTTGTTACCATCTGAAGGATTTTATTATTTAATAATAATTGAGCACTATCCTCGTTGGTCAAAAAATGTATCCATATCAAATATTAAAACAGAATCATTCGTTGAAGTATCAAGTTAAATTAGGATTTCTCATTTTAGTTTATAGTTTAGCTTCACACACAACAAATCAAGGAGCAAATTCAAATTGTATTTATTCTGAGAATTACCAAACTTCAAAAGATGACACACAGTGTTTCATTCGAAATGCAGAATTTAGATAGAAAGCTGGAACCCGACTTTCAATATTGCCTGCTGTGTGTCAAGAAAATTAAATCTAGATGAAATCCCATCTGATCATACTGCAGGAATCGGCAATTAGATTTTTAATCGATACCTGTGGAATTTCTTCTTAGTAGAAACGGCACAGGTTGATTTTTCTGGCAATGAATTTCAATCTAAATATACTGAAAATTAATTTTTAAGACATTCTAATAAGTTTAAAGAAGGGAAACTGGATAACTCATAGTGTTTTTAGGAAGTATCTAAAAACGTTTGATTTGTTTCGAAATTCATGATGCTCTTTGAGGAGTGAGACAGCCGAATAAAGGACTTGTTATGCCATTTTATTTTAACAATCCTACCAAACATCAAGTCTCAAATCATCGACTCTCAAATTTTGTCGACAGTTTTTTTTTTTTTTAAATCATCATAATTATCTTTCTCTTTTGTTGTTCTTTGAAGAAAGAGGACATTAAGAAACTGTTCTTTAAACTCTAAAATCCTCAAAGATTATTCTAGCAGATATTAATTACTAACTGACATTTGATTAATCAGTGCATAATAAAAAATGTGTACTTTCTTTAATCAACTCACTCTATGATTCCTTGATAGTTACAGACGTTTCCACTATAGAAGAGTCACTATTATGAGTGAACAAGTTTGTTTGTTCAACCTTATATAAATGACACTTCTCTGTAGGGTTTTATTAGAAAATGATACTGATTCAAATCTCTGAGTCATTTTAATTACTCCAAAAACCTTTACCATTTCTATAACACTGTTTTTAATTTGGCAGTTTCCTTTGAGGGTGTTTTTTCTGTTTGCAAACTCATCGACGCAGGTTGTGAGATGAATAAAAGAGTGAAGGAAAGTTGAGGAATTTTACTAAGCATGTCTGTTTACTGTTTTAATTTACTTTTAAAGTATCTAACTAATGGATGTTGAACTTCTTGCATTGTTTAACATATTTTCCTTGTGGATTGCACATACCAAAGAAATATATTCTTACGACTACCACTGCATTCCTTTGGTATATACACAATTGACGTGTATACTAAACATAAAGCTTGTTTATTTAAAATTAAATAATTATTTAAATTTCTTTTAAAATTCTATTTTAATCATTAATTGCATGTTTTCTTAAAATTATCATCTTTAATACATTAAAAACCAAATAATTAGTTTTTAAATTAAAAGTATCTAAAAGAAAAACAATTTTTAAAAAGGCGACAAATTATAGCTGCCAAATTCAAAAATAATTTATAGAAATTATGAAATGTATTTAATAAATTTTATCAAATTTTCTTATAAATATCTTTTTTTTAAAATTCTTTCGCCAATTGCAAAAAAAAAATAAATAAATAAATAAATTCGCCAATTAGTGGGTAGCTTGTTAGCTGCTCCTGTTTGAGTTTATCACCGAATACCACAAAGATGAATTGCAGTTAGAATTCTGAGAATTTGTTACATCATTTCTTAAACTGATAATTACAAATAATACCAGGACTGTGTTCCATCGATTGAATTATTTGAAAGGAATGTGGAGTTCAAAACTAATTACTGTTGTTTATCAAAAGTCAGATATAGTGTTTTCTCATGCGATATGTAAAAACAATCCACTTATCTATGAAAAAGTATTCCTCATTGCAGCGGATGCTTAAAAAACTACTTATAAGTTTCGGCTTACACATTCAGAGTTATTAAGTTCTCCATAATATGACCTCAAAATCATACACGAAATTTGCTCCTTAAAACAATGCATAAATTTTCAAAATTCGTTTGATGTATTTAATTCCAAATAATTGCTGGAATCTTTCGCTGTTAGGAGAGGAATCATTAAAAAGTACAGAAATAAAAATAGTGTACTTTCTTTATCAAATAAATTATTTTGATGTTTCAAAATTCATTTAAGAATTTTTTTCTTTTTGTTTTATGGTTAATTGGTATATATCATCTTAGAATTGATGTAATTGATTTCTAATATGTTAATGTCATCTCAATGTGTCGAATATGAACATATTTTATAAGTACTAATAGGCAACCAGGAATATATTTATTGTTTAAATTATTAAACAATTATGAAATAAGATAAAAAATAAAGCATAAAAGTAACTTTTACTATATTGCATTTGTTTTCGCATTCACCCCTTGATTAGCATTAAAACCATGTAATCTTTTTTTTTATTGATTTTATGTAGTTTTCCTTAATTTCCTCCACTTCCTTAATTTGCTTCACTTTCCTTCTAATGTTGTCTCGCCACTACTTTTTCCTCCGCGCGATGCTCCATTTATCAAAGGTGAAGGCAAAGGTCGATCGCTTTGGGAGTGATTAGAGTTCCTCATCCTGAGGACAAAATTTGGTGGCGAGCAGGGATAGGCGACGTGCAAATGGGCTTCAGAGATAAAGAATTCGGCACCCGACATTCATTACGATAGTTGGGGGTGGGAAGGGAACGATATATACGCGTCGGGTAAGATCAACAAGCCCGATCGTACATCACAAGGAAGATCATTTACATAATTCCGACACCAGCCTTTGAGTGCTGCGGCCCGCCATAAAACCGGAAGCGATAATCCGTCATCGGCCGGCGATCGTGCTCTCGCATCAAAAGACGCCATTTTGCCATGCGAGTTGTAGATCGTCTGCGGGATTTGGAAGTTCGTTTCCACTCCTTCGCTTTGCCACTTATCATCGAGAAGGAGACCATTTACAGCACAGGGGAGAAATAAAAGAGTTGGAGTTTTCCAATTGTTTGTACAGATGGAATTTTTCAGTTTGATTCATTGAAGAGAAACTCCTTTTCGTTTGCTGATTTTTGACGAAATGGCACAAAAACTTTTTTTCTTTTAAAACCTTTCCTGCCCCGATGTTACGGTAGAGATAAGCGTTAGAAATAAATCGTGTTTATTTCTGCTGTCGCGTGGATCGTTTGTTTTCGGGAATCATTTGAATAGTGATATACATCGAGCTGATGTTTGATGCATGAGGTACTGAAGTGTCATCTTCCTAGTTTGGGCTGGAGTCGGGATAAAGCATTCCATCTAACTTTTCATCTGCTAAATATAAAATGAATGTTTTATTTCTGACGTTTCATTTAAAATTTATTTATTTACTTGCTTAGAATTTTTGAAATAATTTGCCAAAAGAAGAAATGTTTAAAATGTATTTATTCAGTTAAGAATACACATTATTTAACTCAATTTGAAGTGATAGATATGTTTAGTAAAACACACAATACTCTTAGATATTTTAAAGTTATTCGAGGTCTTCTTCGTCTTTTAAATAAAATTTGAATTGCAAAGAATTTTTATAAATCTTTAGGTCAATTTTTAACAATTTGGCTAAAAAGTTAGCAAATTATTACCATTTGTCTAAATAGTAATTCTTTAAATGATGTAAATATTTTCTTTCCGATATATTATACAGATGATTATACATTTTGAAACATAATGGCAAAAATATAAACAACAAAAACTTATTAAAACAATTAAATTTATCCATAAAATAAAAACAATACATATCTTTTTTAGGAGAAGCAGCAGTCTTTTATCGCTTCAGTTACTATATAATCAACAATTAAATATATCAATAAAATAATAAAAAAAATTTTGGGAAAAGCAGTACAATTTATCATCTCTGTTTTCTTATATAATCGGTTTTCACAAAATAATTTGTTTTCAGTAAAATGTTATGAAAATCGGATTTTAGAATAGGTGAAAGATGTACTCTCATGAAATTAAATCATCTTGAACGGGGATACTCATTTTTTTAATGGAAATAAAAACTTTCTATGGACATACTAACCACAAAACTCCTGAAATTCATACTAATCAAATTCTGAAATCAATTGATAAACTAATCACAAATTATGAAATCCTTAAAAGATTTTTAGTCTTTTATGTGTCTAACTTATATATATATATATATATATATATATATATATAACATTAGTAATAAATATTTTATCACTGGAGATAACCAAGACTGTGCTTTATTTATGAACTTATATAATGAATATTTAAAAATCTTTTTTCTAAACAATCGTTTACTTTTTGTACTTCTTATAAAATTCATGTAAAAATTTATTTTCGAGAAAAATAATTATTACCATAATTTTTTTTCCTAATCTTATTGAAGTTTCCAAACTTTGAACATTATTCTTGTATATCTGTATTTATAATATAATAACATTTTACTATAAATTAGTTTTACACGCTTTATTTAATAGTGTAAACTAATTTTTTTTTTTTTTTTTTTACATTTTCAATCGAAAATTTTAAGAGAGGTATGCATTTCATATTAAAATAGTTTATATACCAGAGTTGGATTCGATTAAATTCATTCATAGTTAGATATAAATATTTATTAATTTTAATCTCAAGTATATGAATTTATATATTATTTAAAATATTTATAGACCATATATATATGATTTTAGATAACTTTTCAAAATTCAAATGGAAGTGCTGCAAAACATTCAATGGAAACTTAATTAAATCCAGCATTAACTCATGCTAGACAGCAAAATAACTTATCACATTTTCGTTTCGATATCAAAACAATTTACTTAAGTGAATATATTTGCCTTGTATATTTTCAGACACTTGATGGTTTTGTGTTTGTAGTCGCGCCCGATGGGAAGATAATGTACATTTCCGAAACCGCCTCCGTCCATCTAGGATTGTCACAAGTAAGTGGTCTTGTCAAAGTATGAAGTTACATTATCAGGAACTTTTATATAAAAGATGGCATATTCATTATCATCACCGAAAGTACCAAAAAGAATATTTTAAATCTGTGCTAATTTAATATATCACACACGATTTAATTAAAGTGAACACTTTTTCCAATATTTCCATAACTTTATGAGGAAATGATATTTTCTCTGATTTCCTGTTTTTAATAAAACTTTGCTTTTAAAGGTGATTTCAGGCCATCTCATTTTACAGTATCACTTTTAAGTAAAATTCTCCATTAATATTCATAATCGTTATTGAATTGTGTATAATTAACATCGCGTATATAAAAAATTGTTTCTCAATCATTCTTTTATATTTCATTTTTATATAATTTTTAATGGCTTATCAACCCGTGAAAATATTTGAAAATATTTTTTTTAACTAAACTTAGATTCGACTTAAGATAGTGCCTTTTATACATTTTGAATTATTATTTTCTATAATAAAAATAATGCATTGTAACATCTATTCTTTTTTCTTATTCGTTATGCTCATTTTTTTTAGTTCATTTATTTTCATTCACATTATGTTAGCATTCCGTCAAATGTAATACAATCGGGTTAATAAGTTATAAGAAAGTCACCTATTTGTTCAGTGATTATGAATTTTACTGAGTTTTTTTTTACTACTTTGAATGTGATGCGGCAAAACTTTTTAACTCTCTTCTAAGTATAACCATAATTTATTTTACAAATTTACTCAAAATCTTGTTCATTTTATCTTAGGCATCAAACGATGCCTTATCCCGCCATCTTCCGAATGAATAGCCATTTTTTAAAAAGAGATTGAAAGTTCAAAAGAAAATTATATATATTTAGTGTTATAATACTCTCTATATCTAAGTGGTTTTGGTAATTAACTTATGTAGGTTTACATGAGAATATTATGACACACTTAGTTACAATGCAATGCTATTGGAATAAATTAAATTAATAATGTAAAACAGGTTTAAAAATAAATGCAATGAAAATTAACTATATTAAATAATCCAATAATAACATCAAATTATACTATCAGTAACTAATTTTTATGAATGTCAGTAAAAGGATCAACAAAATGGAAAATTTGTGGATTGGGGGAGTCCACAAATTTTCCATTTTGTTGATCCTTTTTTTTTTTTTTTTTTTTTTTTTTTTAGTCATCAGCTTTGAACTTTATTGACCCAATTAGAAATTATAATTTCTGACAATTTATTTTAAGCCCGATGACTTTGTGGTAGCGTTTCCTTCTTCCAAGGCACAGGTCCGAAGTTCGATTCTCGGGCTGAACAAAGTTGACTCAGCTTTTCATCCCCTCAGTGGGTAGATAAACTGAGTACCAAGCATGCTTGGTAACTAAACACTTGGGTCTTACCGTTACGCTGACCACCTAATCGGGACATATGCCTTGCACCCCAGGGTCTCTCAGCTAAGAAAACAGAGGTGGAAACTGCAAGCTTTAGCCCACATGGCCTGTCGTGCCACAGAGTTTAGTTCAGTAATGCAATATATTTAAGTTGATCCAATGCATTTTAATGCTTCTCTTTAGGTATTGAGTAATGTGTCAAATAGTTTTTCAACTTAGGTTTCAATTCTCCAGCTTTGGACTTCATCATTCAAACTCAGTTCAAATTTAAGAGTTCTTTGACTGCGTCGTCTAAATTTAACTATTAACAAATTAATGTACGCCAGAAAGCCACTGTTCTCATTATTTGTTGTTAAGAAATTGCTTGTCTTGAAAGGTTCTCACTATTCTAAGTAGAGGACTTGAAAAAATCATATTTTAAAAAATGTTCGTTATTGCTCGTGTTTCTGAATTTAAAATAATAGGCTTTTTAAAGATTGTGGGTTTAAGGTTCTAATTTTTTGCATTTATTAGGCCTAGTAATGTAAGAGATTTAAAATAGTTAAATATTCATATACGAGAATGTTTTGTACATTAAATAATTGAAAATACAAATAATTCGTATACATATATTTACTAATTGATATCTAAAATGTTTATTTGGCATTTTCAGGTGGAGCTCACAGGAAATAGTATTTACGAATACATTGATCCAACAGACCATGACGAAATGGCTGCTGTCTTAACTCTGCAGGCACCACCTCTACATCACCAGATTTCCTCGCCACAGGGTGGTCAGTACGTCTCGACTCCCTCTCTGTCCATTTAAACACACTCATTTCCAATAAGTTTTCTTCCTCTCTTTGCTCATATTTACACAATAATTGTAAGACACAGCGCTAAATATTTTATTAATCCTTCAAGTTCGTTTGATGTATCAGAATGTCATGCATTTCTTCCTCCAAAATTTAATATGGCGTTCTGGTACACCATGCAATAATAAATGCTCTAATTTATCTTATTATCATGTTGGAGTATAATATTTGGAATAGTACAAAAATTATTGAATCTTGAATAAAGCCTATTGCTCTTTTAACATAACCAATAAATTTATATGCTTCACATAAAAAATAATTTCAAATGAATGTATAATCGAAGGCTTAATCCACATTTCAAACATTATAAGCCAAAACACAAAAGTTTATTAACTACAAATAGTTTTCAATCGTAAAATATTTTCACGAGAATTGGTTGTAGTTTAAAATTATATATTTATCTTAAATACATGAAATTTTTTTTCAGTTCATTCATACTCATAATACGTAATTTTATGTGTATAAAGTGTCATAATTATATATTTAAAATTTTAAGAATATTATAAATAGCAATCATGAGTTTTTGCTTCATTAATTTTCCTTTTTTTAAAAAATAGCCCTTGGTAGAAATCTATTTGATAAATATTTACAACATTATTTGTTTGCATTTGCGTTTAATTTAAAAGGAGCGTTTATACTTTTGAAGACCAATGTATATAGGATGATTTTTTTTAATAAAAAAACATTCTATAACAGAAACTATCCTTTATTACCCTATTATCAACACGTTACATATTGACATTAAATGTGTGATATAAAGTATGCACACACATATAAAATTTTCCCAAGCTTCTTAATACTTTAATGAATAGTGAACTATTAAGAATGCGAATATTTATGTGGAAGTCTGCTATAAATGTTTTTCACTAAAATGCTTAACATTCTAACTTCAGTTAGTTATGATTTCTTGAAACAAAATCTCAATTGTTCTTCACTTTAAACAGCAGCAAATGTAGACACCTTTTATTTCTACAAACAAATTCACGAAAATAATCAACAGAAATAAAAATTTATTACGCAGAAAAGTGTTATGCTGATTCTCGTGTGTGTGTTTATTTGTAGTCAATGTGAATTTCTGAAAGTAATTGTGTGTTTTAAGAAAAAATTGAAAATTAAAAACATATGAAAATAACTTTCTAACTTATTTTAAAGCTATTAAAGAGATTATTCTCTTCATAGTATGACACATAGTAAGATCAGATATTTAAAACTTACTTGAAACATTAATTCAAACCAGTTTCTTGAATATATGTTTCAGCGAATATCGCCTTATTTCAGGAAAATTAACAACTAGAGCTCATACCCTCTCATATCAAAATATAAAATACTTTCAATGATTTTTTCCACTACGAAAAAATATATGAATCCATTTCAATTATTTTGAAATAAAAACATTAGATATGAACGTTAAACACTTCTGTTATAAAATTTTTGGAGAAATTTTAACTATGGAAAAATATTTTTCATTTTTCATAAAAAATTTTAATACTTAATTCAAGTATTAAATATTAATAATATTGTAAGAAAACGAGAAATTAAGCAACCAAAAAGTGTTCTTTCGGTTATAGAAAGTTTACGAATCAAATCTTTTCATTGTGTTGCAACTTTTTAATATCTTGAATATTTCATTGGAAATCTTAATATTTCTTTATTTATATGACATTTTCTCTCTGATATATTGACTAGTGTAGCTTCTGATTTTTCCCAACACAGTGCAAATTAAAAATGCTTGTATAAAGGCTCTAATATGTTTGCTGAGAACAATTATCAAGTTAAATGTTAATAATAGTTTGGAAAAATACAATTTCCCTCAAATTTTACATCTTTTCTTACATATAATATAAATTTAACTGTCATAATTTGCGCTTTTTTCCTGAAATTTAAATTTTTGTATTATGTATATCAAAAAGAAATAAGTTGAAATATAGAAAGAACAAAATATTACCTTAGCGCTAAGAACATATTAGCTGTAAAGATTCCTAGAAGTTACAAGTTAGCTATTTCTAGAAAAAAGAATATTATATTAAGATGCAATAAATTTGTTAGATGATTGCTTAATTATTTATTTAATGGAAACTCGAAATTTCTTATGTATATGTTTAAAAATAAATTTCATTTAGAAAAGGATTTCTCTTGTCTGAACCATAAAATTAATAATAATTAACAAAGTATGATTTTTTTGGTTTGAATTGAAACGTAAGAATTTAAATTATTTCGATTCAAATCAGTAAAAATTTAGGTTTTATTTGAAAATGCTGCATGACTTTTCTAGCTACTATTAGATACTAAAATTTCGGTTGTTGTTGTCGTGCGCCAGCTAGGCTGGCATTATAAGGTGCACTGCTCCACTTTTCCAACTGTACCATATTTAGGTGTGGAGTCCGACTTCCTCAGTACACACATGCCATAGGGACCCGTTTATAGGGTGGGCAACCATTCACATACCATTCACACAAGGAAAGGACAAAGACAGGATAGATAGAGAGAGAAAGTACATCCATGCCCGAACCGGGATTCGAACACAGGACCTCCCTATCCGCAGTCAGGAACGCTGACCACTAGACAAGTTGGGCGGCTAACATTTCGTTACTTCCGTATAAGTGTACCCCCAACCAATTTCGCTATAAGTTATTTTTCAAACGAAATATCTAAGAATCTTTTCTTGTTATTGCTTTCCTTTTTTTGCTATGAGAGATATTTAGGCATGATTCACTTGCGCTAATTCAACTTGTTATAAACGTAAGTATTGAAAACATTCCCTAAATATATATTTATATAGATAATTTATACCTTTTGTTATCATTTGAATTATTCATACTGAAAGATTTCTTGGACTTCAATTTTGAAGAAAAAAAAAGTGCATACGTTACAAAATTTACTATATGATTTTAGTTAATTTGTGTTTTAAAATTTTATCATTTGCTTATATATACATACGCACATTATATTTCAGTGGAATTTGAAATAGAGAGAACATTCTTTATAAGAATGAAATGCGTTCTTGCTAAGAGAAATGCTGGCTTGACATCTGGTGGATACAAAGTAAGTATGCTCTAAAATGGCATGCAGTGTACAATGATCTTGCTTCACCCAATAAAATGAGATAGGAATTTTATAAGTTATATTATTATTTATATTATAATTTTTTTAGGTAAATTATCATTGTAAAATATTTTGTTTTCACGAATGGAAATAGGTATGCTAAATAAAATTAATCATTTTAAATTAAATTTCGATGATGAAGAATTTTAAAAAGTATATGAATGATCAGTAATAAAACTTTTTTTTAAAAACCTTTAAAAAATGTGTAGTTTAATTCATTTAAATTTGAGATTTTTATTCAGTTAAAATAGCTTTAAATTTTTAATTAAAAGAAATGCATTTGAATAGCTATATATATATATATATCATTTTTATAAGTTTTATTTATTTAAAAAACATACTAATTAAAAAGGGAGCCTAAGAATATATAATATTAAAAACGGCAAGTATGACTTTAAACTTATTAAAAAAGTTGTAAAAACTACTACTATCCCTATCTTAAATATATAGCTAACATTATTTTCTCCTTATAATTAATACTTAAAACGCATACATTTTAAATATTTTCCTTATTTTATTAAAGATAACACCGATAGAATTGCCACATTGCTGCTGAGTGTATTTTAAGAAAACTTTTGTCAACTCCTGAGAAATACCTCAGCCAAATTTTATCATGAGTTCGCAACTACCTATCCATTTTATTCCTGGATAAATTTTGTTGCATATTCAACATGATGTTTCATTATTTATTGAAAACGTGTCATCGTTGGCTCGTTTGTAGTTCTTACTCAACATCCGAAATATTTGATATTTGACTGTAGTCTCTTATTTTACGATTCTAATAGATATGAAACAAAAAAAAAAAATTATTGCTTGCTCATTAAAGATACGTGCTCAATATACTTAAAAGATTAAATAGTACAATTTTTTAAACAAAAAAGTGACAGTCATACATACTTCAAATAATGTATCAGTTCTTCGCTTCATGTTGAGATTTCCGACTTTGCTTAAAGCACGCACATTCTGTAAGGTTATAATGTGAAATGTCAAAGCACATTTCGATATGCAATAACATGTCGATTCTTCTGAATTAATTTACAATCTAAATTTAACACTACATAACTTTTAATTATTTTTAAAAAAAATATTTTATTAAAATTATTTACTGCATTTATTTAAGAAATCAGATTACCTATTAGAAAGTAACTTGTGTTCTGTTTACATTTCCAAGTATTTCTGAATCAAGTCTATTTAATTCAATACAAAGTTCCACGGCTCTTTTTTTTTTTTTTTTTTTTTTAACTTTTTTAATGTGAAAAAGACATAAAAATTATGAATATTTGCTTTTGCACATATTAAAATGCTATATTTGCTATC
Source organism: Latrodectus elegans (assembly GCA_030067965.1). NCBI lineage: Eukaryota > Metazoa > Arthropoda > Arachnida > Araneae > Theridiidae > Latrodectus > Latrodectus elegans. Next base: position 71,645,094 of record CM057819.1, read on the forward strand.
AAAAAGTTACATTAACGACAGTAAGGAAGATAAATTTTTAAATTTTCGTATCATTTATGTTGTTGTTCTCGTATGCCAACTAGGCTGGCAAATTGAGGTGCGCTGCTCCACTTTTCCAACTGAACCGTATTTGGTGTGGAGTCCAACTTCTTCAGCACACATACATGCCATAGGGACCCGTTTATAGGGTAGGCTACCATTCACACTTTATTTACGCAAGGACAAACACAGGATAAATAGAGAGAGAAAGTACATACATGCCTGAACCGGGATTCGAACCCAGGACCTTCCTATCGTAGTCAGGCACGCTGACCACTAGACAAGTTGGCCGGCATATCATTTATGTTAATATATATATATATATATATATATATATATATGTATGTATGTATGTATGTATGTATGTATGTATGTATGTATGTATGTATGTATGTATGTATGTATGTATGTATGTATGTATGTATGTATGTATGTATTTTTTAGGTTATTCATTGCAGCGGCTACTTGAAAGTACAAAGATATAACGTCGAAGCACCTCCTTACGACAGTTGCTTTCAGACCATGGGCTTGGTGGCAGTTGGGCACTCACTACCCCCCAGCGCCATCACGGAGATTAAGATGTATTCCAACATGTTCATGTTTCGTGCCAACATGGATCTTAGACTCATTTTCTTGGATGCCAGGTAAGTTGTTCGAGTTGTTTCCTAGATACCCGGTAAGTTGTTGTTTGACTAGCCATTTTTCTTTTTCGTCTCTTAAATGTGAGATATTATTTCAAATTAAACATTTTGTTTATAAGATTTTTAGTAATACATAAATTAAAATTGATCATTTTAATTACGCGTTAAATCTTAGATTAAAATAATTTTTTAATCTTGGGAAAAGCTGAAACTAGTTTTTAATTTATTATATCTTCTTCTATTAACACGACAGCCAAGGCCTTCCCAAGAACTTTCTTCCACTCTGATCTACTTTTTGCAATAGATTTCCATGTAGTTACACTTAGTTAGTAGTTAAAACGCCCTCTTTATAGAAAATCTCTCTCTAGTTTCCAAAGGCTTACGATTGAAAAATTTAAATATTAGTGATAAGGGGCTCATTCCGCATATGTGGCCCACAAAACTTATATGACTTTTCTTAATGAATATGACGATCGATAAATCCTTAAATAATTTGTGCAATTCAAAATTATGTCGACGTCTTCAGACTTCATATTCAGTTACAGTACCAAAGTTTTTTCTCAGAACCTTTTATTGGTTTATTATTTGCTACTTAAATGCAGATTGTTTACATCAAGGATTTTTTTTTTTAAATAAATCGTCAAATAATGTGCTTCTATAAAGACGTAATTACTATTTCATTCACAATATTATTGATCAAATTACATTCTGTATATTATACAGGATTGTAAATTTATATTTTGCAACAGTGGTTGGAAATTTTAAACGACATAATGAGCAATCATTTTATAATAAATTAATAGCATTAATAAAATTATTGTAGACGGTTTTTCGGAAGAAATGTAATATTTGTGTAGATTTCTTTTAGGCTGGAAGTAATTTCTTTTTTAGGGTAGCGAATTTGACAGGTTACCAACCACAGGACCTGATTGAAAAGACCTTGTATCATTACATTCACGGTGTGGATTGCATTCAGATGAGGCATTCGCATGACATTTGTAAGTATTGAGAATATTCTAATATTCAATTAATATAAACAGAAAATTAATATAATAACGTAATATAAAAATAAAAACACAGCAAAACGCATTTTTGCTATTATATACGAACAACCAAATTCATTTCTAATGATAATTTTTCTACAGTACTGCACAAAGGCCAAGTAACAACAAAATACTACCGATTTCTGACTAAAGATGGAGGGTGGATTTGGATGCAGAGTTATGCAACCGTTGTACATAACACGAGGTCATCACGTCCTCATTGCATTGTAAGCGTAAACTTCGTGCTTAGGTAAGCTAATCGAAAATTGATTTTACTTGAAATTGGATATCAGATTAATGATAGATAAAGAGGATTTTTTACTGTCTTTCTAAAAATGCAAATATTAACCAAATGTTTTAGTTGAAAACATTTAATCAATTTAAATTATACCTCATCGTAATTGCTCTATGAACAATAAATAACTATTTAAAATTAAAAATACATAGAAATAAAATACTAGTAAATAATTACTATATAGCCACTCAAAATTAACAGTCACATTTTAATATTTATACTTAAATAAAAATTAATTTTTTTTTAATTATACAAAAAAAAAAAAAAAAAAAAAATTGTTCAATCTAAAATTAGATTTTATAGAACTTAATATGATGCAGTTTAACCGTTGTTTTTTTTAAAAAAAATTCTATAAATTATATTTCTCGTGCATGTTTCTTACAAATTCAGTTCAAATGTCTTCACTTTTAGCAAACGAGAAGCTGAAAGTTTGCAATTAGAAGTGGAGCAAATTCGGAAACCAGAACCACTTTTTTCTTCTGTACCCACAACTCAAAGTACTGCCACTAATGGCACTAGCAGTACCACGCCCACGAGAACGAGACATCAAAAGAATAAAAGCCGAAAATCCCCATATTTATACGAGGATGCTAATATTAGCTGCTTAAGAGGTGAGAATCTCATACTTTAAATAATAAATTCAAATTACCTTTTTTTTTATTTACAAAAGTTATAAATATTATTAATTATATAAATTAAAAAGCATATGTCTTCTGGTTTTTTTTTTTTTTTTTTTTTTTTTTGTTTCATTTATAAATGTTTCCTCTATGAATATTTTCGTGAAACAATTTTCCTAAGAAATTTGTATATCACTTTAATTTATCCAATAGATTTAATCTCAAGAAGAATAAAGATTAAATGTGTTCATTTTGTTAATTTATCCTCAATTCATTTTGAATTATAAAATTGGGAATTTTTATGACTTGATTATTAATGTGAGTATCCTTTAAACTGTGTAGACAGCACATAGGTATAATAATATTATATACTTGAACATCAGCGTATTTTAACCTTGTGTATTATCAGTGTATTTTAACCTTAAATATATAAATAGATTAATTTATATATTGAATTTAATATATAAATTAATCCATTTATATATTAAATTAAATTTTTTGTGATTTTTAAATATAATATTTTTAATATATTATTATTTAATTTTTATGTAACTATGTATTTGATTTTTATATTTTTACACCTTTGAAAACATTTTTAAGCTTCTAATTTCTGATTTTTTTTTTTTTTAGTAATGATCTTAATTACTTTTTCAATTTACCCAAGAAATATAAATTTTGGTTATTTAGTCTAAGTAGAAAAAGAACAAATTTAAAGTTCTTTATGATATCTTTAATTCACTGAGGAAATTCTGCCCCATTTATATTGAGTGTCTTTTAAAACATTTTCTCGGAAAAAAAATACACACATATTTAGATCAAAACACTAGCTTTGCTGCACAATTCCCTTGAATTAATAGCGCCTGTTCTCCATCTGAATCTCAATTGATCAATTATAAAACCACTCAATTTGGTGTGAAGAATAATGAAGACTTAAATCAAACAAAAACGAAAACTATTTTAAAAAATTTGCTGTTTTAGTGAAATGTAACCCTTTTATTTTATTACAGAAAATTCTTCGACATGAAACCAATGTAAAATACATTAATGAAGTTAACAACACCATTAATATATTTTACATTGGTTTCAGTGTAACTTGAGTAACTTGGTTTCAGTGTAACTTGAGTAACTTGGTTTCAGTGTAACTTGAGTAACTTGGTTTCAGTGTAACTTGAGTAACTTGGTTTCAGTGTAACAGTGTAACTTGAGATATATAAATGAGTAGAGTTTTTGAGATTGTTTGACTATAAGAAGCATCTTTTTATAACAACTGTGGATAATGTTTATCCACAGTACTCCACAACGTTCCTCCTGAACACCAGAGGGCGCTGATCCTCGGCAACTTATATTGCTTGTATAAGTTAGTCAATTCATGTTCCTCTCTCACAGTTGTAGGAGAACAAGTTCCTCATATCGGGCCGATTTAATCCGCCACAAGAATTTGTTGTCATTTCTTTTATAGTATTAAATATTTTTTAACTTTTCACTACGCATTAATTTAAAGTATCACTGTCTTTGCTGGAACCAATTCAGCTTTAATTTTTTGATTGCTCGAATTTTTCTTCAACAATCAACATTGCTTGTAAGACAGTTTTATCGTCACAAATCTATTACAATAGTCATTTTTCAGGAATTAAGAATTCGAAACTATTAACATAAGTGTTCTGGTTCTATTAATGATTTGAAAACCATGATAAAAAGAAGTTTAAAGAGACAGTTTCTTAGCTGATAATCTATGTTGAGGGCAGAAACTGATATCAGAACCGTTAATTAAAATTTTTGTAATTGCAATTATTAAGCACATATTGGCAATTACTGATAGATATAAAAAACAAACACATATAATATGTTAAGTCACATTTTTTTAATAATTTACATTAGTAATAACAAAAACAAATTTACATTTAACACTAGCTGTCTGTTCATTCTTGTTCACTAAAATTAATTTTATAATATTTCTAAAAATACAATAGACTTTTTCTTTGCAGAATTCAAATATAAGAACCAATTAATGTGAAATCGTGAAACTTAAAATTTTAGGTATTCAATTTTAAAAATTGAAACCTTAACAATTTTATTTGCAAGTTTTATTTCTGAGTCAAGACAATCAGTGCAAACGAATATGGACAATCTTTGTACAAATGTAAATTTTCAGCAATTTCACCTGTCAAAAAATTCCTGTTATCATGTTTTAAATGAGAGAAACACTTAAAAGAGTTAAATATATTTAAATAAACTTTATACAAAAGCTTGCTTCAGTGAATTGTGAAATAATGCAACCTTCAGAAAATAAATATTTTCCCTCTCTGGCATTTAGATAACGTATTTTACGAAATTTAAAATTTTATGTCATATAGCTGAAATAACGCGCTGAAATTTAATACTGCTACCTGTTGATTTTAATAAGTATCCTTGTCCCTTACAAATTGTTTTCTTAATTTAAAATGTGTCTCGCATTTTAATAAATATTATAACGTGAAAGAGTTAACCTAATTTCTGAAATGGTGATTATTTTATGATTTCCGGAATTGAATTTTCCTAATTTATTCCTGTTCTCATGAAAACAATTGTTTTTATCAATTTTCCTACCTATATAAATGTTTTTAACAATTTCGTGTTTGTTATAATATAATACATATGCTTTTAGGCGTGTCTTTTCCATCAATAAAATACTCTGTTCAAAACATTTAAAGAATACTGAGGTTTTGGGTTGATCTTGCATCTTGAGAAATGCTTGGGTTGATGGATGCATTACTAGCATTCGTAGTAAGCTATATGAAATAAAAATTAATTTATTTTTCTGAAAAAAAAAAAAAACGTTTTATTGAGTATTTGGGTATAAAAGGGAAAAAGATCACAATTTGTGCATTTTAAAAAAACAGATAAGATAAATGTTTTTTTTTTTTTTTTTTTTTTTTTTTTAGAAGAAGAAGAAGAAAATTGTTCCCGGACGGCAAGTAACGTTGAACATCTTTGAGGCATTGAGTCCATGAAACTATTAATGAAGGGCTAAGGTATTCTTCCCCAACCTCCAGAAGAATTCTTTTTAGTTCTTGGAGAGTTTGTGTGGGAATACTAGGTTTCTAAAAACTCGTCAACCCAGAATGCTCCGAACATCGCTACTGGGTTCATATTTGGAAAATATGATAATCATTCCATTTGTATGATTCCTTCCTCCAAAAAGAAGTCTTTCACCAAGTTAGCATGATATGACTTGAAATTGTCTATTAACATGAAGTCATATCCAATTACTGCAGCTTAAGGGACATTAATATGTCTGAGGATTTTATCCTTATTTACCCTTATCCTTATCAACCACCAGTCAAAAATCTATTTCGAATGATATAGTGATCGGTATGCTCTTAAATGGATATGCCAGCATTGATCATCACTCCACATACTGATTCGGGAACATTAAATTTTTAATGTTTATTCATTAACACCAAGGAAATATTAAAGAACTAATGTACAATATTTTAGCCATGGTTCATATTATGCTAAAAATATGTTCTAAAATGATTACAAATTCATCTATTACGTCCGTTTCTTCTTGAACATAGCTACAAATTTGAATGAAATTTCTGTGTGAAAGTTAGCCTAAAATAGCCAAGTGAACATATAAAGAACACAAAATAGATTTAACTAATGACGTAATAATTTATAAAATTAGTATCTATAGTCACCTGTTTTCTATCATAACATTTTGATCTTAAGGACAGAAACATGGAATTTATAAATGTAGTTAACATTTACATTGTTCATTTTTCATCCATCTCTATACTATATACCATACATAAAATTCCTTTATTTTATTTTAAATAAATTATTTTTTTATCAGTTTAGTTATGTTTATAGCCAGTCAACTTGTCTAGTAGACAGCGTGCCTGACTACGGATAGGGAGGTTCTGGGTTCGAATCCCGGTTCAGGCATGGATGTACTTTCTCTCTCTATCCTGTCTTTGCCCTTTCCTTGTGTGTGTCTTGAAGTATGAATGATGCCTACCCTATAAACGGGTCCCTATGGCATGTGTGAGGGTGCGATGGTGGCTTACCCCCTGTGGTGCACCCGGGCAACGCCTCGGCGGCTAAGAGGTCGCTGTATCTAGCCGGTTCCTTGGTATCAGGGAACAATAGATTAATAGACTCTGTTGCAGTTGTAACTGGCAACAAACTTCCATTGGAAAAAAAAATGTTATGTTTATAAAAAACATCATTTTTAAAGAAGGCATGAGCTATGTATGTATAATCTTTCTAAGACCTTTTCACATTCACAATTGATGTGAAAGAACAAAGTCTATCACTTTTAATTAATTTTATGAAATCTATTAGCATTAATGCATAAAAAGTTGAATTCAATTACTCTAACTGTTTATTTAATAAGAAAAACATAGTATTATAAAACATGAAAAGAATAACATTGTAACTCATGGAACAGTAGTTATCTCTTTGCAATCAACAATAAAAAAATCTGAGTGTAGCATAAACAACAATATTGGAACCTTTCAATAAAGTTCCTTTTCAAATGGATACTTATTTATCGTAATTTTTTTTAACATTTCAACGTCATTGTTTTTCGACTTCAAATGAAATTTCATATGATATTTGCTTAGCATTTTTAGATACCAGAATTACAAATCTTTGAAATATCTTAATCGCATTTTCTTTTTCCGTATTAGATTGGTCCAAATATTTTAATTTCTTGTGGTGTGTAAAGGTAGCAAAAAATGAATATTAAAGTTGAAATTTCATTTAAAAAGTTACAATGGCTGATAGAAGTAACAATCACGTATTTAATACATAGTTTTTTTTTTTATTATTATTGGCATAAAATCGTGTTATTTGGCCCCATTTTTCCCAGGTCGCTATAATTTTATACAAGTATCTTCGAAGTATAAAAAAAATACATTTTTAGCGATCTATTTATATTTTTATAAAATATTTTAAGTTTCCTTACTCTTTTAATCTCCAATTTAATGTCAATATCAAATAATGTTTTTATATTTGCTATATCGAAATGAAATTTTCATTTTTATAATGTGTTGAAATTATTGATCTGTAAAAAATCTTTAAAAAATATATGCTTTTTTTTTTTAATTACTAGCAATGTTTTATGGATAAACTTGTCTTTAGGTAAGAAAATGTGTAAGATTTACGAAGATAAGATACATCCTAAACTTTTTATCAAATTATCGATGAAAATTTTCTGTTAGTGCTTAGAGAATTCTAGCTCTTTAAATTTGTTTCTAATTCTTAATTTGTATCCCTGGATTAATGACAGACAAATGATGCTCTTTTATTAAATTTTAGAAAAAGATTCTGTAGGGAGTACTTGTCTTAAGACTCTTAGTATTTTATTTTTCAGTTTGTTTTCAAAAATTACATCATCAGGCATCATTTGATTTACTACCTTAAAGAGATTTTTTAAAACATTATTTAAAGACAATTACAAACACCAACCAAAAAGATGATCTGTTATCAATACCCATCTAATGAAAGGAAAATAAATAGAAAATAAACAATAATAATTATCGAGATAATATTATTTTAATATTATAATCCCTCTACCTTAAGCTAATATATATTGTTTTTATGTCGTAACTAAATTTTAGGGTTATATGTTGTTGAATTTTTAGTTGTTGAACTAAAAAATAAAGGAACTCTCAAAAGAATTTAGGCATTTTATTGGTTTTTTCCCTTCCATGCTGCGAAATACAGCAAATAGTAATTCTATCAATGATTTGAGAACAAAATAACTGAAAAAGTCACGTTATAATTATGTGTGTGTGTGGAAGTGTTGATAATATCTTCATCTTTCATTAGCATAATCAATGTTAATTTTCATTAGTAATATAAGAAACCTATTTGATTTTCTTATTTTAAATACAAATTAATTTTGAATTTTTTTTCTCTTAATGAGAAAAATTTCGAAATTTGTTTTATTCCTCCTTTATTTATTCTTTTTTTAATTTTGAGCTTCTAAGTATTTTTTTCGCTTATCGTTTCATTTCAGGTGAGACGGTGGAACCTTGTCTATATGACATGAACTCTTTTCCAATGCACCACACAACATTTCCTGCTCAAGGCCATTACCCTGATATAAATACTCCAAGTCAAGCCCCTCAATTCCCTCATTCCCCTCATGTAGCCATGGGTCTGTTGGATTCGGGAAGTTCAGGATTCCTACCACCGTATCCTCATCAGAGACTGTCCCCTTTACCTCCTCCGATAGAAACCTCTTTTGAAAGAGATGAAAGGTAAGCTTATTTTGTGCACCTTAATAATTAATTAAACTAAGCTAAGCTTGTGGCAACAGCCTATGTGGGTCAAGGCCGACAATACCCATACCTGTTTTCTCAACCGAGAGCCTGGGGTGCGAAACATATATCTCTGTTAGGTGGTCGGCCTAATGCAAACCCCCATTTTCTTACTTCTCAAGCATGCTTAGTACTCATTTTATCAATCCACTGAAGGGATGAAAGGCTAAGTCGAACTTGCCCAGCCTGAGGACCGACCTGTGGACCTGTACCTTGTTAGGGTGAAACGCTACCACTATGCCACCGATTTATGCTGCTGTTATGGCTTATCCTCCAAATATCTGACGAAGTCAGATAAGGTCCATCAAATCATTGACCCCGAGAAAATCGAGGTCCAGAAGGGGCGATGAGTAAATGTCTTTTCTGGGAAGTCCCGAACAGTCCAAAAGGTGTTGAGGAAAAGCCTGCTCAGTTTTAGATTTAGAGCAGACCTCAAAGATTTTCTTGCCTTTGATTTACGAGAGTCCTCTAATGTGGCTGCTTTCTAATTTAGAAATAATGGTATAAGGGGCTCTGTCAAAATTGAGGGCGTATAAAGTGCCAATCTCTTTGCTCGCAAACCAGTGATGGCAGGAAGGAATCTTCCACCTCTTCAAAATTAACAATAAACTGATTTTCTAAAAAGGTGATTGTTGAAGAGGAAGGATTATCATGGCAACAGCCCTCCCGGGCCAATCTATCCGCTTGCTCATTGCTGTATATCCTATACGAGAAGGAATCCATTGAAAATAGACGTCCGAAGTAAGCTTAAGTTTGAGAAGGATAGCTGTACTGGTTTTATCACTAATTTTAATCGAGTTTTGAAGATGCTGAAACAGGGCTTATATAATAATTGATTAACTTTCTCAAATTAAAAGTTTTGCATAAAAGTTTTGATGTATTATTGGGATTAAAGCGTCTACAATAAAGCTCTTAAATGTTTCAAATATGAAAATATTGATATAAATTATATTATCAAAGCTAAATAAATGATTAATTCTACTATATTTGGAAATATTAAACGATAGCTGATTTATTTTGATCATGACAATATTTTTAATATGTAGAAAATGAAGACAATAACAATTTTTAACAGAAATCTTTTTCTTTTCCCTTATATTTTAACTAGGAAGGGAATTTGTTAAAAAAAAAATTATACATATTTATGTAACATGTATTGGATTGCAGGTATGCAGTGCATGGTTATGCATCATTTACTCATTGTGAAGCGTCCTTAGTTTCTTCTTCACCAGATAATGATCAGGAAACTACTCTTCAGCCCTTATCCTGTGTAATGCCTCCCCAGCAAGAACTGTGTGCATCAAATGTGGGTTATGTCGCTGCACCTCCACCACATGAATTGGCCATTGGACATCATTTAATATACAACACAGCCACAAGCAGCGTCGGACCTTTCAGCAGTCCATCGGACTCCATGCTATCAGAGTCTGACTTAGACAGCTTCCAGAACGGTCGGGCAGACTCCCCCCACTCCACATCATCCACGTCTTCACCTTTACATCATCATCAACATCACAGCAGTAGTAGCAATAACACCAAACAGTCATCAAGTGCCTTAGGACCTGTACTTCGCAGCAGTGGTAGTAGCAATCACTACAAATCCGTCATAACGCCCACAAATCTTCAGGTTGCCAATGGGCCTACAGACTTTCTAAATACCCGGTTAACGAAGCAGCACCAGTTTCAGCAACGAAGCTTTGCCAGTTGCTCACCGACTGATTCGCCCTACAACGATTCTTGTTATTATGAAAGACAGCAGCAATCTCATTTAGACTCCAGCATTAAGTACGCTTTGTCGAAATGTGACTCGTATACCGATAAGTCGTACTGCGTACCTTCGACTAACGGAACGAACGAGTATGGTTGTAACAACACCCACGATAGTGTCCAACCCCAATACACGAGTGTTATAGTGGATGCACAGCAGTACCAGATGGCCAATGGTTTCGTCCACTGATTTTATATTTCTAGTCATCTGGATCATGGCCTGTTTTGACCACACTGGGTACATACATGAAGCCATCAAAACTATAAACTTGGCGTGTAAAAAGGACATTTTCTCCTATGTAGAAAAATAAAATTCTAGTAGTGCCAATTTATCAGAATATAATATATTTTTGAGATACGTTAAAATAAAAAGCAATCTATGAATCCTTATTGTCTGTTTTATTCTTATTGCTTACAATATACACTAAGAATATCTTTTCTAATTTTCCCACATATTAACTTTTTAATATTTGTTTTTAAATAGGTGCAAATCACTCTTTCACAAATTCTTAAACTTTATCATTTTTCACTGATTTTTTTAATCAGTGAAAAATAATTTTGTTAAATTCCTTTTTAAAGTGCAGCAACGGGACAAATTAAATCATAATAAAAAATTTCAACCAAAGATTAAATAGGGCATTGCTCTTAGAATGTCAATTTCATAATTTGATCCCAAGCAATGGTGTTCCTTTCAAAAGTACTTTATGATAATTGCATTTGAAACTATTGATCATACTTTGATGCATGACTTGTAAAACAAAGATAACGGGGAAGAATTCTACACAAAATGCTTCAAAAAATCCGAAATTTCTGATCAAAACTGTTGTTAATTATACACAATCTGGAATGATTTATTATTCTCGAATAAAAACGTCAATCCAAGTTTTTGAAACATAAAAAGAAAAAAGAGGCTGAAAATAAATGCAAATAAAAGGTGCATGAAAAGGAGTTTGCAAAAAAAATTTTTTACAAAATTTTAGTTCGTAAATAGGAATTGTTTTTGTGTCTATGGAACTATGCTGAGGACCTACCATAATTCGTGAAATCGTGAGTGCTCGTAAAGTAGGTATTTATAAATAATAAGCACCTTAACGGATGGATAAATGTAGACATATTTATCTATTTGTTAAAGGAAAATTAATCATCTTTAATAATGTTATTCACTACGGAACACATATATCGAATTTCTTAATACTTGAATTTACACACATTTTTAATTAATACTTAATACACTCATTTTTTACCTTCTCTTTGAATAATAACTTCTTATAAGAGCAGTTAATCTTCATATTCACATTAGGAACAACTTATCATAAGACCAAATTTCATTCAAATCTCCATCAAATCATGATATAAATATATCGCTCTTTCATGCCCCCCTTTTTTTGAATGAAGTATGAATGAAGCTAATTAATTTTGTATAATTGAATGAATGAATGTATAAATGACGTTAAGTGTTTGTATGAATGAAATTAATTGTTTGCATGCATGAAGTTAATTGTTTGAAGTATTTAGGTACATATATCATTCAAATTGGATTCGATTTTTTGAAAATGTGTGGAATTGTATTTAACTTTGTCACCCATTATATTATAAAAGGTAACTACTTTTCAAAAATATATTTAATACTTTTGAAGGAATGATAAATAAGTACATGAAAATTCTTATAAATCTTTTTTCTCTGAAATACCACAAGGTACTTTTTTTATAAATCTCCCTCTATCATCATGGAGACACAGAAATTATTATAGACTTAGCAATAGCAAGTTTGCAGTAGCTTAATTAATCATTCAAGTTTCCATGTATCTTATATTTCGTACAACTCTATAAGAATAAAATTTTATCAAAAAATAAGCATTTAGTTTTACATCTATATATTGAAATATTTTCCATAAGATCAGCAAAGTGAAATATCATTGGCCCTAGGCAATAATAAGGAAATTGACCACATTCTTCCACGCACAAGAATACTGAAACTCTATAATTCGGAGAAGTGTTCATATTAATCTGTGACGACCATTCTTTTCCCTCGTCTGGTGTGGATATAGAGAGAAGGATGCCAGCTCAAGTGTAACCTCGTCATAAGACAATGATTCAAAATTACGAGGTGTTTGATGATAGGCGAAAATTCTAAACCCGTTAACTTTAAAGTATCTTATCGTTTCATGTTTATTCAATCCTGTCCTAGATGGAAATTGTACCATTGAGAGGATAAAAAAAATAAAAACTATTACGTTTTCTTAAAAAATTTCGTGCCTGGTGTGCTGTGAAGGCTGGAAAAGGAAATTCCAAATTAAATGTTAACTTCATCACTTGATCATAGTTCAAAATTACGATATACATTCCCCTGTAAAAATGTTTAATTATCATAGCTCTTTTTTTTTTTTTTTTAATGCATGGTTTGCTAATGAATTTATATAATATGTAAGCATTTACGTTGTAATGTAAATGTATCTATGAAAATTAAATTATATAAATGAAATATTTTTTTTACAGTTAAACTTAATTTAGTGAAAAACAACTTTCTTAAGAAGAAAGTAGTTTTGTAAGTAAAAAAAGAGTTTTGCTTAAAGAAAATAGTTTTTTACAAAACTACTTTCTTTTACAATAAAACTTATTTAGTGTTGTTTTACGACAAGCATACTCATAGAATTAATATATTATTAAAACTATATTTAATTTTTAAAGAATTTTTAGCTTTTTTACTATTAAATCTCATTTAAAATTGATTTTATCATAAAAATTTATGATTTGTAAATATTTCTGAAGTAAATCAGTGAAACAGAAATTTAAATTTCCTTTTTTATGAAGAATTTCAAAACTATCTTAAATTGAAAGTAGGAAAAAATAGCTGTCCATATCAAAACTTTCTGCTTGACAAGCGATTAATAGTTAAAAAAAAATTTTAAGCAACCATATTATAAGATTTTAGATGTCTGAAAATTCATCCAACTTTTTCTAAAGATTCGTCAAAAGGTCAAGAGATTTATCTCAATTTCAATTAAATCTATAATGTGTGGATTAATTGAATTTCTATGGCATTCAGGTGAGAAATGTCTAAATAGAGAACATTAAAACTGATTGATTCTTGTCAAATGCTTACAAATAAATATATTAGGGCAATTTACCACAGAAATAATTCCTTTTTGAAAATAAAATAAAATTTAACACGTGTAATATTTTTCATTTCATTTGATCCAGTAAAAAAAAAAAATTTTTTTTTAAAAAAAAGGCTTATTGCTGATTTCTTACACAAGGAATTGTCATTTATTCTCCATAAAAAAAAAAAAAAAAAAAAAAAAAAAAACTTCATTTATGATGTTTTTTTGTGATAAGAAATCTAGGGTATCAATCCATTCCTGACACATCGTCAGCGTGTGTAATTAATTTATTAGATTTAAATTTACGTCAGAACAGTTTTGAATTGATATCCAACAACTCTTACGAAAGCTGGTTTTATTTGCCACTAGAATGTATATTTAATTGGCTCATTGTGTTTTTTTGGCCTTCCTCAATTAATCAGTCTTTTTCCACCAATAACACGCTAACATTAACAAAGGGAAATTACTAAGCGTTCAAGATGATAATCTCTTTCTGTATTCTTTACTTTGTTTACAGAAACGTGTCAAAGGCATTTGTATTCTATTAAAATTGCTAGAGTTTCAATTATCATAACACTACAATAGCTTGATCTAAATGAACAAAGTTTTAAATGAAAGTGTTGAGCTTAATTATCCTCACTGTAGTATGTGTTCTAATTACTTTTTTTTTTTACTTCTATTTAATAATTCTGCTATATAGCTTACTATTCTCAGTTAGTCAATACCATTCTTCTATAGTTCTTAAAGTAGTCTTCTGTTACGAAACTTTTGAATTTGGAAATTGATTTTTTTCCTATAAAGTAATTATATATTGAATATAATCCTTCTTATTCCAAAATATATTCTTTTCTGAAATAAAGTGCAATAATTTGTTTCAACATTCAGGAAGTACACAATTTGTTCCTTCGGTATTTTGTGTAAATAAAAGTACATATTTCTTATCTTCATATGTATTTCTTTCGACTTCTTAACATTAATGTCTGATATGCAGTAAAAATATAGTTGATCTTAAACACAAAAATTGTCTTCAATCCATTTAAGTTTATGAAATACATTTTCAGATTAAATTTACAATTTTTGTTATCCTGAAATGAGATGAAAGCAAAAAACACTATGTAAAATAATCCCATCATAATTTATTTCTTAATAAAGAGCAAATTTTCAGTCTTCTGAAATATTAGGTAAATTTCGAAATTTTGCTGTTCCTAAATGTGGTTAAATTTCCTAAGTACCTGTACCTCAACCACAGAACTCATTTTTATTGTGTAGACCTATTTACTTGTCCATCATGTGAAATTACGTGGTGATTGATTGAAATTATCAGCAAAAATATCAAATAATAAAAAAACATTCAAAAATTTTCCTCAAATTAATTTTATATTTCCAAATAAAATAGTAAAAATTTCAATTCATGAATTTTTTAAACACCCTCTCAAATGAGAAAACATACAAGCTTTTGCTTACGAAGTAAGAAAACGAAACCCTTTGAAAACTCAGAAAAATAGGAAAAAAATTGTAAGTAATTTTTTTGGATAACCTTTAACTATATAAAGATCCCATCCATAGACAAACCTCTGAGTTGAGAAGCAATGTTATAAGTTATTTAATCTTTTTCTTTAATTTTAGGTGGTATTCTGAAAAAGTTGATTTCCTCATCCGATTTACGTGGGCCTCGTTTATTTAAGTTTCCAGACGAGCGTTTGTATTCGCTAAACAGAAAAACCGTCCCTGACTGATAAACGAAAAGGTATTTTTTCGAGGTCATCAGTTACACAAATTTCTTTAAGGTACCAGAACACGTTCAGAGCACTTTTTTTTAAATACTCTGCATACATACATTGTAACGATTTTTTCTTATTTCAACTTTAGAAAACATTAATATTGAGCTACTAAAATTTGATATATTTTAATATTATTCTTCAGAAATGTTAAATATATATACAATTTTAAGCATTTTTTTTAATAACTTTAAAAAATGCTACATCAAAAACTATTAAACATATTTTGAAAAAAATTAATGCCAAATAATCTATATGTTGTTATCTAGAGCATGTACTAAAATTTTAAGTTTTTGTTAAAAAATAAAAAATAAAAATTACGGCCAGTTGAATATTTATACTGAAATTTTAGCCAAAATTTCTATGCCAATATTCGAATAACAGGCCATAATTTGGGAAATATTTTAGTGATTAAAATTTTTTATTACCTACCCTAGAAAACAATATACAGGTCACGCTCATGAAATTCCATAGTGATATTATAAAAATATTTTGAGTTATTATTTTTGAAGCGTGCAAATTATAGGTAAAAAAAAAAGCCAGTTCTGAGAAAATCGCATTTAAAGATTAAAGTGTTGTGTCTTTACAAGAAATTCTCATAATTGCTGATTAATTTTTTTATTTGATTTTCTGATTGATTTCCGGAACAGTAATTATTTTATGTATCTTTTAGGGGTACCTTAAGAGTTTCCTTATATTAAAGAGAAAAATATTCTCGATTAAATTTTCATTTTAGTGTTTTCTAAAACAAAATTAAAAACTTAATCAAGGGAATCCAACGAAGGAAAGAATGTGTCAATACAAGGTAAATAATTTGAAATATGGCCTTGTGATTTAGCTAATGACATTTATAACCAAATTTAAATTTTAATAATAGGAAAATACTTATTTTTAACAGAATGCATTCACCTAGAATTTGATAATATTCGATAATTCGTTTCTTATTCATTTAATGATGCATTTTCTAGCCCATGAATCTTAAATGATCTTAATTTTAAGATTATTATTTACGTAATTAAATTATTAAATATAATTAATAATTACTAATATTTTTCATTAATTATTATTGTAAATTTATGAAAAAATAATTTCTGATTAATTAAAATAATATATCAATTATTTAAATGCTTTTATCTTAGTTTAACATTACTTAAATAATTAATTATTATTATTATTTGAATATTATTTTTTTACCATTAGATCAAGTAAAGCAGGAATCAAAAGTAGTTGCATAAAAAAAGCTATAATCAATTTTTTTCTCTCTTTATATAAATAAATAAATTTAATACAAAAAATTTTAATATAAACTTGTTCACTAAATAAGGGAACAAAATACTGCAATCACAGAATCTTGGCTATCGAACATTACTTTGTTACGTGCCTCCATGTTAATTTATTACATATAGATACTCTCCTCATAATTCAATACATTAAAAACTTAACTTTTGTTGGGTGTAACATTTAGGATAAAGTATTATTCCTTCCTTTTCTCATGCAATAAGAAGGAATCTTTCTTTTATAAATAGAAAATTTAAAACTTCGCTTTGACACAGGATATTAGACAGCGTAACAGGCAAAGATACGTAGCCTAAATATTCAGATATTTTAAAATTCAGTAAGCAAAAACACAACTTTATCAACAGTTGTTCAACAGCAACAGGGATCAAACCCAGTTATAGTTGTTTAGTTAGTTTCTCGTTCAACTGTGATATTTAGCCCATAAGGGCTAATTATACAGGAATCTACGGCTTAAAATGGACTCCCAACCATCATAAACATTCATGACCAAGGTGGAATTTGAACTGTTGAATCATAGGCAAGAGAGCTAACCATTCCGATACCAGCTCGGCGAAATTTAAACCCAGAACCTTCGAAGAAGGAAGAATCTTCCTTCCTCGATGAATCTGAAGAATGAAATCTTATTATTATATTGTGGTGAGCCTTTATAATTTTAATTAAACTCTTTTGTAATTCTATTGCTATAACAATATTTTTTTTTATCTATTTTGATTTCATTTGCATATATTTCTAGAATATGAGCTTCATATAAGATGGGAATCAAAAAAGAGAAAACATTTTCTCAAACATAACTTTAATCATACTTAGTCTAAGTAAATTTCAATCTGCTCATATAAAATAGAAAACATTTTCAAATAAAGTGGGCAAACTTATATAAATCACAGTTATATCAATTACATTTAAGTACACAGTAAGAAAGGAAAATTGTAAGAAAATATTTTAATAACTGTAGTGAGAAAATGTATGTGATGACAAAAATTTTATATTTGAAAATCAGGAATATCTAAGATAAATAGATAACTTCATTTTTCTTTCTAAATATTTCCACGAATATAATTACTCTAACAAATAGTTCACCTTAGTTTATGTTGAAAAATGAAAAGACATCCATGAATTAAACTTCAAGCACATCTGTAAAATTAACTTGCGATTTTTAGCTAGATTTAATTCTTTTTAACAATTATTTATCAAACCATGCGTGAATCTGTAAATGTATAAAAAATAAAAATGTCATAAAATTCCAATTTTATATACTAATTATTTTCGTGAAAAAGAATATTCATAAAAAATAAAATTAATAATTCAGGAAAAGTTTTTTTGCAGAAGAATATTCTTTATTTTGACTTTACTTTTGAGTCCAAAAATATAATTGCACAGAATGAAAACTTTTTTATGAATTGAATTTCATATATTTTTAATAAAAACAATGGTAACATATAGTTACGTTGTATATATATATATATATATATACACACAAATATATGTATATATGTATGTATGTATGTATGTATATATATATATATACTAAACTCTCGATTATCTGCGAATTTTTTCTATTGGATTGAAATTTAACAAAAATATAAAAAGAATAGAACATGAATATAAATATGTGTATTTGAATAATATATATACATAATAGTTAACATAAATATACTTAATAATTAAGGAGTAATGAAATTATTCACATTTTTTATAAATATATTTACTTCAGAAAATTTGCCAGAACTTCTTGTTGTACACACACACACACACACATACATACACACACACATACACACACATACATACACACACATATACATACACACACATATACACACACACACATACACACACATACACACACACACACATATATATATATATTATATATATAAATAAGAGAAAACATGAAAAATATGAAATTGGAAAAACACTAAAATATACGAAACAAATGAAAAGAAGAAGGCATAGGGACCACGTCTTCATCAGGAGGGAGATGGCCAGCTATGCAAAAAGAAAGAACACTCTTTTCTGACATGCTCGAAGGACAAATGTCTAAAGATCTTCGAGCAATTCCCCCAAAGAGTGTTCGTATTAAGGAACTTAGGTAAAACATTTGAATAAATATAAATGCAGAAAATTATAAATACCATTAAAATTTATATTAATATATATATATATATATATATATATATTAAGAGTCCTCTCGACAACAAATTACTTAATCTACAGAAAAATATTATTATTTTAAATGGATTCATAGGTATTTATTACCTGATACAAACACAAAAAAATATAAAAACATAACATTCACACAAATATATTTATAAATTTCTTTTTGAGAAATATATGCCTGTTTTTACATAACTTGCTGCAACAAAATACTTTTAGAAAAAATATTTTCAGAAACAAAACTGTATTTAGCAAGAAATACAAACATTACAAAGTCTGTAAATTTATAGTAATTGTAATAATTAGTAATTTATTTTATTTCGATCACATTGCTCAGTTATTACACAGAGTGGCTACAAAATATTATTACAAATATCGAATCATTTCATCGTGTAAATATGAAATAGAAAATGATAAATAAATCAATGAAGTGAATTTGTTATTTTGGAAATAATTTATTTTTAAATAGAATTTCATTTTTATCAATTATTAAGCATTATATCTTATACAATGATTTGGTTACATGCAGGATTCGAAGAGAAATATTATTTTGACTACTGCTTTGCTTAATTTGATTTTTTCAAGGGAAATAAATGCTGATTCACATGCATTAATTTAATCATTTAAATCTTGCATAATTGAATCATTTAAAATCTGCATTATTTAAATTATTCAAAAGTTCCTATAGGTAATGTGATTTATCTAGCTGCACGAATTGAGTATCAGGCGAAATTGTATCAAAGACAAATTTCTACCAAAACGTAGATTTGGAAGATATTCAGTAGAAGGATGTTTAGAACTATTATATAAATTCGGATGAATTATTAAAGCATGATGGAAGAAAAATCCTTTCTCTCCAAAAGACAAATTCGATTATGTAATAGCTGTGTTGACTCTTTCACTCTTTTCATTCTCTGCAGGATGGACTGAAGATGCCGGTTGTAATTTGATACCAAAAGTGTTATTCATCCTCTAAGTACCTCTGAAATACCATCATCTAAAATACCTCTGAGTTAAATTGAATACTCTCAAGTGTGCATTATATAAAAAGCATTCTCTCAAGTGATGATCTCTTCTGTTACAGTACTGGCACACTACAATACTGTTTTTCAATTGTAAGCGATTTACTAAAGGCTCATTAATACATTGAACATAATTGGGTTGCCTTTATATCTTGTTTTTAAAGACAACTCTTTCAGAAGTTAAATGGTCTAAATCCCCTTTTTACACATATTATTCTTTTTTTCTAATTCTATAGATAAATGTTCTCAATTTTCTTATAGCCTCTTTTTAAATCATATAAACACTATTACTTTTTGCAGGAACAGAATTAAAATTAACAGCATGTGTTTCAAGGGCATAAAAATCGTCCTCAGCAATTTTCACAAAAAATTTCTGCTTTATTTACAAGATATGAAAGATCATCCTCAACATAAGGTTTCTCCTAAATTAAGTGTAGCCAAAAGTTGTAATTTTTTTTATTTGTTCCAGAGGTGCTTTATTTGTTACTGATGTGCCTCGATATAAAGAGATAAGGATTTTGTATTTTTGGTAGACACGAGTACTAATGTTTGAATTGGAAGAAGCTGCACTTTCTGTTTAAAAAAAAATGGATATATTTTATTACATGATTCCTGATATGTGGTGATACACTGCTGGACAATTGCTAAGGACGGATCACAAATTGCAATGTAGCATAACATTAAGCGAGACATGAGGCCTAGTAGGATAAAATATAGTTGCCACACTGTTCAGACATAGGAATAAAGAATATTTATTGTTCTGGAAAGTACAAAAGCTGTGAATCATCTGAAAGAAAAAAAAAATGTTCATTTGATGTTGCTTGCGAAAAAATGGAATAATACATCTAAAAGTCAGCAGGCACCTTGAAGAAAGATATCAGTACAGGATATGTCCATTGTGGAGGGTGATGCAACATTCCACACGTCTTATCATACTTTGCACAACAATATCCAGCAGCTGATGAGGCAATTTATCCCATTCCTCTGTGAATGCACGGATGAGGGTGTTCTTGTTTGTCGGAGGATAGTTTCGACCAGCAACTTGCCTCCCCAAAGTATCCCACACATTTTCAATGGGGTTTAGATCTTGAGAACGTGATGATCATACGAGGCGTTGAATACCCTCGATGTCTAGACAATTCTAAACAGCTAGTGTTCGATGACATGTTGCGTTGTCTTTCATAAAAGCAAATTTATCACCGACAGCACCACGGAAAAGACGAACATGAGGAAGTAGAACTTCATTAATGTATCGTTGGCCCATTATACTCCCATTCGCAACCACATGTAGGGGCGTACGGTCATTGATTATGGTGCCGGCCCACACCATGACACTGCATGTCGTATATCGGTCCCTTTCCCGGATATTTTCTGGACGATAAGAAGTACCAATCTCGTGCCAGATTAGTTGGCGTCTACAATCCGAAGACAGACTGAACCTACTCTCATCTGAGAATAGTACGCATGCCTAGTCCTGTTCAGTCCAATTGCGATGATCACGACACCATTGCAAACGGGCAGTACGGTGCTGTCGGGTCAATGGGACACACACAACAGGTCTGCGGGCATATAATCCTCCTCCCCTCAAACGTATGGCAATAGTTTTTCGGAAGATCTGCTTTCCTGAGGCAGCAAGAAACTGATTTGCCATCTACTGAGCTGTGGTGCGCCTGTTCCTTTTTGATGATAGGACAATATATCTATCTTCTGCAGGCGTCGTACTTCTAACACGACCTCCCCCATGCCGCTTACTACACATTCCAGTAGTTTTAAATGACTTCTACAGCCATGAAACAACGCTGTGAGCGATGACAAACTCCCTGGCAACATCTGTTATTTTTTACCCTTCTTCGATCTTTTTAATAATTCGGCCACGCATAAAATCATCTAAGTGATGTCGGGAAGACATGCTAAAAATTTCAAGTTCGTCTATTAAATCTTTCCTGTAAAACTTTGACTTGAAACAACAACTGTCCACACGCGTCAAAACCTTTAAAGTTCTTATGAACGCTATCACGTGATGAATAGACGTGGAAAAAAATTTTGCATACGCATACTTCTTACTATATCCCGCACTTATTCTAATTTTCCACGTTTTGCTTCCTTTCATTTTGTGGTTGCTATTGATGAGAGTGTTATCCGTCCTTAGCAATTGTCCAGCAGTGTATTTAAGTAAGAAGGGGTGATTGCGTATCACTTAAGTGCTGCCCCCTCAATATTAGATTTTAAAAATGGAAGTGTGGTTTTTGAATCCTACTGATTTAATTCTTTCAAGTCATTAATTTGAGTTAAGAACCGTTGCGTCTTATCGGGATCAGCAATGAAAGGTGTCACAGTAATCTAAAAAGATTTTCTACCTACTACTGAAATATCATCTGCATCATCTGGTTTAGACATATTTTTATTTAATTTGGGCATTAAATAATAATTAACAATATTATATATACAATATTTATCAAGTTTTCGCCAAAAATAATAACAAATATATGTATATTCAAGTTGTAAATACCTATTAATCAAGCACTAATAACAAACAATACAGTTTGATCCTTCAGAAAAGTGGCACTCGATGAATGGCGATCATTCTTTACCAATAACTATAAATCATAAAAAAAAAGATTTTTTATTAATTGCAACATTTCCTAAGTAAACTAAAATTATTTTTATATAAAAAAAATTTTACTTATCAGAAATTCAGATAAAAATGAAAATTCCTTTTGATTTAACTGTTATAACTCATTCATAAATAGTACTCTTTCAAAATTTATCCTGGTCATGGCATCAAAATTTTTGTTACTCGAGGGAATTATAATAATTCTACATTACTACTTAGTTCTACATTAAAAAAATGGCATAAGGACGAACTCTCACTTGATCTCGAAGTATGACATTTTTATGAATCTAGATGAAAATGAAATTAAAAATAAAATCCTAAAGGGTTTGACCCAAAAATATTCTAATAATTAACAAGTAACACATTTAATTTGTAAGAAATAACAGCTTTCTATAACAAAGGGGATGTCGTGATCGCACAATCGCGCACCCGGTAACAATAAATTGCTTCGACTTCACCAAATCTTGTGAAGAGGAAAATATTTACTCATCCATTTTCAATGAAGAAGCAATGGAAGAAACTTCTTCTCTAATTTTTGCTTCTTTCAAGAACATTTATAGGATTACCATTTTGAAGTTTTGAAGTGAGCATGCATTTACATTCTGATTTCATTCCAGACACATGTTTCAGGAGAAAATAGTTCGCAGATTTATATAAAATAAATAAATAAATATAAAATAAAAACGAAAAAAAAATTATCGTGGCAAAGACATCGTCAAATTTTTTTTTTTTTTTTTTTTTTTTTTTTAAGAGACAACTTGGACTAGAGAAATTCCAACACCTCAATGTTGGATCTAATGCCCGACTACTAAAAATTCGAACAAAACCACTGTAAAAAAAACTTTGTGTTGCCAAAACAATACTTCTAGAAACAAAACTTTAGAATTAAAAAAAATTCTACCAGCAGATGATATATAGAAGCAAATCATATATAGAAAGCAAACGATATATAGAAAGCAGACGATATCGTAAACTGAAAGTGTCATACGACATGTGGATTTGTCAATAATAAACTACAGCTGAGACAATTGAGGAATATATTTTATTGTTTATATCTGATACATTTTAAAATTATTTGTTAAAGTGATATAAAATTTTAAATGAAATTCATAGGATTTGTGGTTACTTACTAACCTTTGACTTTCATTATAAAAATTAACAAATTTCCACAGAATATGTAACCTAACGTAGAAAAATAATTGTTTCAACTTCATTGAAAAGTACGAGTTTCACTTCACCTGAGCCATCATGAGTAAAATAGGTAATCATAATGATGAAATGGAGATTAAATTAAAAGAATATGTTCCGGTATTTAATTAAACAAGTTTAAAAAAGGACGACCAACTGAATGTAAGGACAAATTTTCGAACCATATGCAAATTTATTTTACAATCTTGGGTACAACCAGAATTTAAAATTTATATTAATCATTTAAGAATTTATCATTAAACTGGCGAGAGTGTTTCATTTTAATGAAATATTAAATTGTAAATAATCCGTCAACAATGCTTACTTCTTACTAAGTATGCACTAAAGACTGACAAATGACTTTTTGATGGGCTTAAATGAACAGTTAATTCAACTGTTGTTATTTTCTTATTCGTCAACACATTTATGAAATTTGTTGTATCAACTCCTTTCACACACAGAATTTTTATAGATTCTTCCCATCTCTTCTTCAGCCATCAGCAAATTTTAGTTAAAAAAATCAGTCAAGAAAAGTTTAAGTTTTAAACTGTTTTGTATAAAAAC